>RCUC01101656.1:0-15088 GCA_003697995.1 Taxidea taxus jeffersonii | reverse complement strand
GCCTTGTCCCCACAGCTTATGGGCACAGGTCTCAGGTCCCTGTCCCCAGACCTGCACCCCAGAAGGCCCCGTAGCCTTTTCTTAACCCATGGCATCCAACACCATGGAAAATCCTCCACCCCTTTGTTCTGTCCGCCTCCCTCCAGAAATCTCCCCCATCCATCCAAATCATGACATCAAATTTCCCTCCTGGCCTGGGGATTAGGGATGTTCCAAGGAGATATAAATACCACGTGGAAAATTACTGCAAGGAGGACCCAACAGTCTTGGAGGCAACCTCAAACACCACCTGCAGCCCAGGATCCCAGAAAGCCTCAGTTCCAGGCTTGCCTCAGTCAGGATCATTGGTGCTGCAGAGCCCTGGCCCCAGGAGGCGTGGCTTTGCCATCCCCCTTGCTGGGGAGATACCCCCAGAGTCTGCCTTCACCCGCTCCGCCCAGCCAGACCTGCTTCTTGACCTGCCTCTCCTTAGCCCCAAAATAGCCCAGCTTTGTCTCCAGGCTCTGGGACCCCACAAAGCACGCTCTCTTCCCCTTTCTCCTCCCAGTCCTGAACGTGCCCCCCAAAAGGGACAACCGGCCTATAATAGCAAATAATCCGTACAGAGGGTAGATCTGGAATGCCTACTGAGGGACAGGCATGGTGATGGAGCTTTTAGAAACACAGTTTCATCAACCCCATTTTAAAGATGAGGAAACTGAGGTTCAGAGAGATTAAGGAGGCTGCCCCAGGGCACAGCTCCAAGTCAACAGCAGAGATGGGCTTGGAGCTTAGGTCTGGCTGCTGCTAAGGCCCAGGCTCTCATCCACCGCACCCCTGTGTCCCCTGTGTCCTCGGGAGCAACTTGGCTGCTGCTTCAGCCACAGCCGCGCCCACCTCTCCTGTCCTCTCTTTGGCGTGGATTCCAAAGCAGCCAGATCCCAGACTCAGATTGATCCCACCCAGAAAACTCCAGCCTCCAGCACAGCCATCCCTCCTGCCCCAGTCCTCACTGGAGCCCCCAAATAAGGCAGCACCCCAGAATCCTCGTATGCTAGAGCTGAAGGTCCTGTGGTCCCCTCATCTGCAGACGGGGGAAACTGAGGCCGGGGGCAGAGGCAGGGCTGACCCTGAGTCCTGCAGCGTGTCGATGGGGGCTGGGCTCCCAACTCGGTGCCCTTCCCAGAGACTCATCAGTGGGTCAGCCATGCCTGCCCTCAGGCCCCCTCCTCACAGACTTCCGGGGGAGCCCTGCAGCACCCCAGCGAGGGACTGCAAACTGGCCCTGTCTTGAGGGAACATCAGGATGTCTGCGACGGGGGAACGGCCTCCACAGCCCCCTCCTGGTTCCTGCCACTGGGCCGGGGCTGCGGACGCTGGGGCACACTCCCCTGGGCCTCTTCCTCCTTAGAAAAGTATCGACAGTTCTATTCTATGGCCGCACTGACATAAAGGCGAACACAACCCAGGCCGGATTCGTCTTCATATACTTGTTGTCATCCATCCATTTCCTTCTAATTTTAAAAGAAATGAAAATCAGAGCCTTGTCCCTGGGCTCTGGCCCCATCCCAGGCCCTGGGTCCATGCTCGCTGTGCCTGATGGAAAAGCCAGAGCTACTTCTCTCCTGCTCCCCTAGGCTGGCTGGGGTGGGGGGGGCCCTGTGCTCCCCAAAACATAAGCTCTTGCCCCCTGCTCATCTCCCCGGCAACCTGGGGCTCCCAGGCCGGGAACACAAGCAGGGCAGAAACACACAGAGGAATGAGCATCCTCTCTTTCTGAGGGAGAACCCAGCAGGTGCAGATAACTTTGCTCAGAGCAGGGAAGGAACAGAAAGGGCACTAAAATTGGGGAAGGCATGCCTGCTGGGAGCCCAGTCTTCAGCCCTGTGATGAATCCCGCTGCCTCCCGGGGCCCAGAGTGGCTGGCGTGTTGAGCATCTACTCTATTCAAGCCCCGAGTGACGCCCGTTCTCTCATTAAATCTCTCAAGGACCCTATAAGCAAAGCAAAGCTCTATTGCTGTCCTCCCTTTTCACAGATGGGGAAAGGAAGGCTCAGGGAGGCCAATAACTTGGCCGAAGAAGCAGTGGAGTCTGGGGGTCATCGATGCAGGAATCGAGTCTACCAGAAGCTGGACCCACAGGTGATGGGAGCCACCAACGCTGGCACTCGCCGCCATCCTTCCCAAACACGGCCAGGAAACTGGTTCCCAGCTCAGCAGCAGGAGGTGGGCACAGCGCCCAGCCGTTCCCCGCCCTGGAAGGCTCTGCCCGCCTGGCTAGGAAGACCAGGCCACAGCTGCCACCCAGATGGGCAGGAAATTCGATTTCCCACCGCTGCTGCCAGGCCAACTCTCCCAGACACGCCGGTGCTGGGCCACAGTCCATCTCTTCCCTGACCTCAAGCCGAAGGCCACCTGTGGCCAAGAAGCCTGCCTCTGGGGTACCAGCTGTCTCCTCCTCTGACCCAGGGAACCGGCCCTAAGGTCCATCGCTGACAGGTGAAGGACAGGACCAGGTGGGCTTGTCAGCCTGGAACCCAAAGAAATAAGGCACTGCTGAAAAGAAATCAGACACAGAGCAGAGGATGACTGCCTGTGACAAAGCCAAGTATAGCCCTGCCTGGAGAGCCCTCTCCGTTCACCCAGAACCTACTATTAACAATGACAGTGATGTGGATCAGAACCCGCCGGCCCCAGGCCTGTCTCACCTCGCACACGTACAACGTCCCAGAGAGTTTGCCAACGAGGAACCCGAGGCTCAGAGTGGGGAAGCAATGCCCGAGCTCACCCTGCCGCTGAGCATAGGGGATGCCCTCCAGGGGCTAAAGGCCTGGGCCCTGGATCCGGATCTCAGCTCTGCCACTCACCAGCTGTGTGGCCTTGGACAGGTCCCTTAACTTCTCTGTGCTTCGTGTCCCCTGTCCCTACAGGAGGTAATAACCAAACCTGCCTCAAAGAGTTGTGAGGTTTACATGCTAATGCATGAAACAGGCGTGGAGCCGGCCCTGGTACATGGCAGATTTCACAGAAATCCTGACTTCCATGTTTCTTGCTATCAGGCTCTAAGCCCACGGCTTTCCCCACCCGCCCCGCCCCACCCGAGAGGGAGCCACACAGCACACCCTCTATAGGGAACATCGAAGCACATCACTCTCTACACTAAAAACTCTCCCGATCCCCACAGGACAAAGCCCAAACTGTGCTGGGCTCGTGAGGCTGAGCAGGACCCAGAGCAGTCAGCAGCCCCCAGGCGCCCCTTGCCCTGGTTCGGTCTTACTCCCCGGCTTGCTTCTCTTGCTGCGGGGAGGTCTGCTCCTCCCGCTCCCCTTGCCTTGAACACTGCTCCCAGCTCATCACCTGACTGACGGCTTCTGGGTTCATCCTGGACACCACCTCCTCCAAGAAGCCTTCCCAACCCCCAGTGTCATTCGGACCCCTTCTCTGGGCATCAACAGCTCCCCACGGACGCCACCTGCAAATGCTCATGACTCTGAGATCCCACTTGTCCATTTGCCGTCTCTCTCCTTGACGCCAAGAGCGACACAAGGGCAGATGCTGAGTCTCGCCTGCTGTTGTGTCCCTAGCGCAGGGCCTGGCCCCCTGGGGACCACGTGCTGGAGGAAGGAGGGACGGAACAAAACGGAGGCTAAGGGTACCCCCAGCCTGGGGGATCCAACCCAGACTGGGTGCCGGTGTCCTCAGGGCCAGAACCTTCTCCTCACAGGGCCTGCTCCCCTCAGGGCCTCCCACCGTCCTTGGGGAGCCCCTTGGCCATCCCACCCAGCCAAGACCAGCACATTGTTATTTCTCTGTGCTTTCCTGGGACTCCCCACATCTACCTCCCCACCGTGGCCACAGCAAGCCTCTCAGAGCCCGATTCGTGCTGGCTCAGGATGCCCAGGAGCTGTGTCCACAACTCCGAGCAATCCCCATGGCCCTCATGCAGGCCTGGAATGCAGATGTCAAGGCCGTGCGTTGCCACAGAAGAACCCAGGCTCCTCATCTGTAAAAAGGGGATAACCACCCCCTGTTTATTAAGCACCCAAGATAGGCCAAAACCCAAGCTAAGCATTATATGCCCATCTCACCGAACCCTCCCCGCCACCCCGTGGCATGATCAGCCCCATTTTACAGATAGGGAAACTGAGGGTCAGTGACTCAACCGAAGCACACAGATGGCAAGTGATGGAGACAAGACGGGAACTCGGGTCTCAGGGATGACAATGCTGGTCTCTGTGGCAGGCAGCCTCCAAGGACCCCTGCCTCCTGGTATGCACACACTTGACTGGCCGTTCCCACCCACTGTGTGCCAGAGTTGATCTGTGTGACCAACAGAATATAGTAGAAGTGAGTGTATGTCACTTCTAGGACTGGCTAGATATAAAGACTGCAGCTTCCTTGTGGGATTCTCTCCCTCTCCCTCCCTCGCTGTCTCTTCTCCCTTTCTCGTCTCTCTCTCTTCTCCCTCTCTGTTCTCTTTCCCTCTCCTTTTTCCCTCTCTCTCCTCTCTCTCCCTCTCTCTTCTCCTTCTCCCTCTCTTTTCTCTCCCTCTTTCCCCTTCTTTCTCCTCTTTCCCCTTTCTCTCTTCCTTTCTCTCTTCTTCCTCTCTCTTCTCTCCTCTCTCCCCCCTCTCTCCTTCTCCCTCTCTCTTTCTCTCTTCTCTCTCTCCCTCTCTTAACTCCCTTGCTCGTGGGAATCCATGTCAGGAGAAGCCTTCTAGAGACACGCACACAGAGGATGAACAGAGGCAACCTGCCAGCCGCCGCGGGAGTGAATCCAGACCGGCTCCTCCAGCCCCACTCAAGCCTTCGGATGACACGTCCCCCACCGGAGCATTGACTGCAATCCCGTGACAGCCTCTGAGCCCCTGCCACCCAGCCAGGCCAAACCCTGGCCCTCCAGAAATGCCAGTGAGTAAATGCTTACTGCTTAAGCTACAGAGTTCTGGGGAAATTTGTCATACAGTGAGAGGCTCTGTGTCCTTGGTCCCATGTGCTCTGGACCCACACGATACAGATTCTACACCGGCATTCTCTATGGTGGAGTTCCCTCCTCCCTGCTCAGAGGTGGGGCAAAGGGGCAGAGGGCAGGTGGGGACAAGCTGTACACTCACATCCAACCTCCAGCCGGATCTCTGCAGATGCATCGCCCATCTCATTGATGGCCCGGCAGGTGTAGATGCCAGCATCCCTCTCCTGAGCTGCTGGGATCTGCAGCGTCCCGGAGCTGGAGTCTTCAGGGGCCAGAATCATTTCAAGACTCCCTGGACCAAAGATGGGAAAGCATCATGCAGGTGCCCGTGGTGGCCACAGAGGCTGCTGAGCCTTCCCGACCTTCGGGCTCCTGGAGCCCCATTAGGCTGGGGCCTGGGAGGGGCCAAGTGGGGCAAAGTTGCTCCCCAAAAGCCAGGACCCCTGTTATTTAACAGGGACAGAGTTTCAGTTTTGTAAGAGTAACAGAGTTCTGGAAACAGGTGCCAGTAAGAGTTGTACAACAACGCGAAGGTACTTAATACTACCAAGCGGCATCCCTAAAAAGGGTTAAGATGTAAAGTTTGTTATTTGCATTTTACAATTTTCTAAAAAGAAGTTTTAAGTCAGCCTTCCTGGCTCCAGCCCCACAGGGGGCTTTCCCTGCACCCCTCTGCTGAGGAGGAGTGAGGCCCCCCGCCTGTTCCCCCATGTGTGACACTCAGCACCTGCAGACTCCTTGCCTGGGCCTCCCTGGTTGGTCCCCGTCCTCCACCCGGGCTCCAGACTGAGGTCACCGTGGGATGAGCACAACCCAGCCATGGCTGCTTCTCTGACACCTGACCCCAGGCAGGCCTCCCGAAACCCACCCCGAGGCCTCCCTCCTTTCTCCCCGTTGTGGTCTACGCCCAGGTTCCCCTGATCCAGACCCACTTTCTAAATTTTAATATACTTTTTTATTTTTACTGTTTTTATTGTGGAAAAATGTACGTGACACAAAATTTGACCGTTTTAAGCATTCTGAGTGTCCAATTCAGTGGCATGAAATAGGACCACATTACTGTGCAACCCTCAAACCCTCACCTCCATCCTTCTCCAGAACTTTCTCAGCTTCCCAAACTGAAACTCTGTCCCTGGTAAACACTGGCCCCCAACCCCCCACACCTAGGCCCTGGTGCCCACTCTTTTCCTTCTTGTCCCTACGCATCCGCCTCATCTAGGTCCCCATGTAAGGGGAATCCTAGAGTATGTGTCCTTCCAGGGATGGCTGATTTCTCTCCACACCATAGCCCCAGGCTCCTCCGTGCTGTTCTCAGAATTTCTCCCTTTCTTTTCAAATAAAAAAAAAATTTTTTTTAATTGTGATAAAAAACCCAGAACAAAATTTGCCATCTTAACCACTTTCAAAAGCATAGTTCAGGGGTGTTAGCTGAGTTGACATCACTGTACAGTTTGAATTCCACTTCTTTTCCAGCCTGAATAATGTCCCACTGAGAGAGGCCCTTTTACAAAGGGTTCCCGGGGCAGGCGCTCAGCCCGAACAGGAGAGACACGAGCACGGAGCCAGGAGTCCCGGGACCTCTGCCACCCAGGGGTGGCCTGGCACAAAATGCTCAGACTCTGAGCTGCTTCTGCCTGTGTCAAAGTCAAGGTGGGCTCTGACAAGCTGGCAGACAGGTGCCATGAATGATAGAGTGCATCCAGGCCGGAGAGGGCAACTCGGGAGAGGGCTGACCCTTGAGAGGGAGCTGGGAGTCTACTCCTGGAAAGACAGGAGCAGCCCCTGCTGAGGGCTCCAGAACACTCCCAGCAGCCGAACTCCAGCTCGGAGTCTGGCATCGGGAAGCCCTTCTGGACCCATTGACTCAAAAGAGCCTCAGAACACCTCGTACTAATGGCCCCGTTTCCGGATTAATCACATCACCGTCACCATCACTAAGAACCCCAAGCCCGGGGGCGCCTGGGGGGCTCAGTGGGTGAAGCGTCTGCTTTTGGCTTAGGTCGGGATCCTGGAAGGTCCTGGGATCGAGCCCCGCATCAGGCTCCCTGCTCAGCGGGGAATCTGCTCTTCTCCCTCCCCCTCAAATAAATAAATAAAATCTTGAAAAAAAAAAAAAAAAGAACACCAAGCCCAGCCCATGTGCCAAGCTTATTCTAAACATTTTACTTACATGAACTCATCTCACCCTCACACAACCGACCTGTTGCTCCCGTTTCCCGGATGAGGAAGCAGGCTCAGCGGTGCCCGGCCAGCTGCCCACTGTCATCCAGGGGAGGCAGAATTTAAATCTGAGCCTCCTCTAAATCCTGCTCCTCGCCACGGAGCCATGTAGATTCTCGGCTGGGCGATGGGGGTGCTGCTAGATTGGGCCAGCCCCCCAGACACCCCATTCGCAGGGCCACTCCCCCATGACCATTCTGGAAAGCAGATCCTCCGGGGGCCCCCGAGGGACCATTCCCCAGGCCCCTCTCCCACCTGACATACCTCGGTACCAGATGACCCGGGGAGGGGGCACCCCAGACACGTTGCACACCAGCACGGCCTCGTCCCCGACAGCGGCCAGCACCACCGCGTCTCTCGCAGAGATGGACGGCGGGTCTGCGTGGGAACAGACGGGGAACTTGGGACCTGCCCACAGACTCCCTGGGCTGCAGTGCAGATTTTCCCGGGGGGAAGGGGGAGGACAGAGAAGGAGCTGCACCCCCTGCCTTCTTTCCCACCCCTCCACCAGTCAGGGACCGTCACCCAGAAAGATCTGGCCACCATCGCTTTCTTAGAAGTTTCTGACCCAGGACCTCAAATGAAAGCTAGTCACTCCTGGAACCAACCCATCCTGCACACATTGTTCTCATTGAATTTGCCATAAAAGCCAAAACGTGGGGCATCTGGGTGGCTCGGCTGGTTAAGTGGCTGCCTTCAGCTCAGGTCGTGATCTCAGGGTCCCATGTCCATAGGGCTCTCTGCTCTGCGGGGAGTCTGTTTCTCCCTCTGCCCCTCTCCCTGCTTGCGTGCTCTCTCACTCTCTCTTAAAATAAATTAATAAGATCTTAACCAAAAAAAAAAAAAGAAGAAGAAGAAGAAGCTGAAACCCTACAAAGTCTTAAAATCCCCTACATGGGCTGCCCATCCCTCTTCATCTCCACCCCCAACTCCCTCCCATTATCTCCACACCAGCCTTCTCTCAACCTCTTGAGGACCCCAGAGTCATCCTGACCTCAGGGCCTTTGCCTCACCGGGTCCCTCTGCCTGGTACATGCTCCCATCCCTGTCTCTGCCCTGTGCTCCCACAGCACCCTCCGAGAGTACCATTATCTGCTTGCATGCCTCTTCTGTGCCTCCCCCATTAGACTATAAGCTCCCCCCAGGCAGAGACCATGTACTCCCTGCTGTATCCCCAGGGCCTGGCATACAGTAGGTGCTCAGTAGGAAGGAGGGAGGGAGAGAGAGGAGAGAGGTTCCCCTGAGATGCCCGGGGCCCAGGTACCTGTGTAGTAGAGGGTGACTGTCTCCTCGTCTGTGCCGATGTCATTTGCAGCCAGGCAGCTGTAATTCCCAGCATCCTCTGGGGCCACTCCCTGAATGGTCAGGGTTCCCCGGGCATCCACACGGATTCTGGAGTCAGGCCATAAAGCAACATGTTCAATGGCCAAGGGGCCGATCGGTTCCGGTCACACGAGGACCACCTCAGTCATCATCAGTAACAACTTAACTAATAGCATCACTAGTGATCGCCATTTTATACTGACTGCTTGCTCTGGGCCTGGTTGTGTGCTCGGAGCTTTACATAGATTGTGCTTTTGAATTCATGAGGGTAAAGCGACTTGCCCAACGTCACACAGCCTGAACGGCGGGGGCAGGATTCAAGCACGGGTCTGCTGGATTCTGGAACTGTAGCTCCTGACCCCTGAGCTCAAACCAAGGCATCGCTATGTTTCCAAAGTGATCTTGCTCCCGAGTCTCAAATGATCCCAGAAAGAAGGCAGGGCAAACACTACCCTCTCCCCGCACCACCTCCCCACTGCCATTGCCCCATTTACAGGTAAAAAGATGGAGGCCCAGAGGCGTCCCTCAGGAGTCACTGTCCACCTGCTCCTAGTCCCAGAGTCCCTGGCCCTGGGCCTCTTACCTGCTGTCCTCTTGCAGAGCATGACCCCCACGGCTCCAGGAGATGTGGGGTGGGGGGTACCCATAGGCCGAGCAGCTGATGCTCACCTCCATACCCTGGGAGAAGTGCTGGGACCGGGTATGGATGCTGACCTGTGGGGCCCCTGCAGTATAAAGAGTGGACAGGTAGGGGAGAGCCTGTCAGGGCAGCCATGCTGCTCCGGGTGTCCAGCCCCGGCCTCTTCTCCATCCCCAAAGTTATAGATGGGCCAGACGTAGGAAGCAAAGGCCCCAAAGGGCCTGAATCTCCAGGAAGTGGCTTTCCTGGGAACTAGGGCTGACCAGGCAGCCTCCCAGGCCACACGAGGTGAACTTCCCAATGCCCCTGGGAGAGCCTCAAGCTCCCCGGGGTTCTGCTCCAGGCTGAGCATCGTGGAGAGGCTTGGGCAGATAGGCAGATGCCAGGGCTCGGGACAACTCTCATCTCCAGCGACCCTGAGTGAACCCAAGCCCTGACCATGTGTTGGCCCCAAACTTGGGTTCTGTTCACAGTACAACAGGCTTGTCAGACTCAAACCGACCCCATGAGGCCAACTCACCTAGAAAAGGTAAACAGCCCCTTTCCATATCAGGGACAGACACAGCAAATATATATGGCAGAGGCTAGACACAGCCCCAGACTCCTTCTCAACACACTCTAGGCAACCGACCAGGAGTTGTTGGCACCAGAGAGAAGAGTTGTCCCAATAGGCTCATTTTCACGCTTGGGGAAATAGTGGCCCAGAGAGAGGGATCTGCGTACGCCCTGGGCAGACCCGAGGTGACCTCCAGGTCCTAAACCTTCCACATGGGTGCTCTTCCCACTGTCTCCCCTGACCCCATCTGGTCAGTGCCCCCCAGCCCCTGCCAAGTTCATCTGATCCCTGGACTTCCGGAAGTTTCCCAGATTCCATCCCTGCCCTAACATACTGGCAGGGGGAGCAACGGAGGTGCTCCACAGCACGGGAAACCAACAGGACACAATGAAATCGGCTTGGCCTACAGCAGTAGAAATTTAGGATAGATATTAGGATGAACTTTCCAGCAGGGAGAACCACTAAACTTGTGCGAGGAAGTTATAGAATCCTCTTTCTCTGAAAGCTCAGAAAACACTCACAGGACTAATGTTGCCTGCCGGACATGATGCCTGGGCAGAGGCACAGATCGATGGGCTCTGGGGAGAAGCAGTAGGTGTATTAAACTGGAAGGGCAGACAGAAGGCAGAGCCTCACCTCGCACCAGGAGCCAGACAGATGCCCTGCTGACCCCATTGACGTTGCTGGCCAGGCACTGGTACCGCCCACCATCACTGGGACTGATGTCGCTGACCTCCAGGGACAGGTCGGCCAGCTGGGTGACTCTGCCCATTGAGGCCGACAGGACTCGCCAGTCCCGGATCCAGGTCAGGTTGTAGGGCACATCGCTCAGGACCTGGCAGGACAGGACGGCGGTCTCCCCCGGGGACACAGTGATGTTGGGGGCGGGGACTAGCTGCGGCGGGGGATCTGAAGGAATGAAAACAGGAAAACAGGAGGGGGCTGACACACTGAGGGGCCCATCCTCCAGGTGTCAGGGGCGTCCTGACTCCAGAGTCCCACACAGGATCCTTGAGGACACATCAGGCTGCAGAGCAGCAGAGGACCATCTGCTCACCATGCCGGACCGGCGCCGCCGGCGGAGGGCGCGTTCCCCCCATGTCCCCTGACGTCCCCACTGCCATCACACTCCCGGCGAGGGCTGCGTGGCATGTGTGTGCGCTCCACATGAGAGTCAAGGGCAACACGTACGCAGCTCTCTGCCCCTCTTCTCAGCCCCTGCGCCAGCGACTCCACCCTGGGGAGGACAACCCGGGAAACCACCCTCAAGAGGGACACGGTGATGAATACCAAGCTGTTCTCTCTGCAGATCGCAGGGTCCTCCTAACAGCCAAAAGGTACAACTGAGGCCATGGCCCCCAAAAAGGCAAGAGCTAAGACCACTATCTTGACAGGAAAAAGGGGTAAGTGACGAGGCCAGAGACTGTCTAAGCAGGGCTGTGGGCCCGAGCCCTCGCAGGGAAAAAGCTGGGTCTGCACAAGTTACACGTGCCAATGGCCTGCTGTCACCAAAGAGCATGTGATCTTGACAGCCCCGAAAAACGATACCGTAGAAACCAGCCAGAAATAATATTCTGGGGCAAATGAGAAAATCTGACTGCAGCCGAATTAAATAGCATTACGGTATTATCATTCGTTTTATTAGGTGTGATCATAAAATTTTTATTATATGGGAAAATGTACTTTCTAAAAAAAAGAGAGAGAGAGAGATAAACACTGAAATGTCAGGATCCCTACAATTTAGTTTAAAATAGTTTAGCCAGAGAACGAGAAAGCAAATATGGCAGTATTTTAGTGATTAGTAAGTCTAAGGAATGGGTGTGTGCGTCTACTTATATTGTTCCCCTTTCCTGTCCTTATCATTTATAAAAAGTGAAACCATGTGGCGCCTGGGTGGCTCAGTTGGTTAAGCAGCCGACTTGATTTCTGCTCAGGTCATGATCCCAGGGTCATGAGATTGATCCTACACGGGGAGTCTGCTTGGGATTCTCTCTCCCCTCCTCCCTCTGCCCCTCCCCCCTCCTCAAATAAATAAATCTTTAAATTTTTAAAAAATAATTTAAAAAGTAAAACTGTTAATTCATTCCACAGAAGCATGTTTGCAGACCCATTGTATCATTAGATGATAAAAAGAATCAGGTTGTCCTATGTGTGTGTGATACATATGTATGGTTACCGTTCTAGTTTTCTTAAAATGCACACATAGATAAAGGTCTTAAAGGAAGTAAATTAAAATGCTGTGGGGGGCACTGGGTGGCTCAATCACGTAAGTGTCCGACTCTTGATTTCAGCTCAGGTCATGATCTCAGGGGTGTGAGATCGAGCCCTGCTTCGGTCTCTGAGCTCATGGGGGAGTCTGATTAGGATTCTCTCTCTCTCCCTCTGCCCCTCCCTCCCCATGCCACATGTATGTGCTCTCTCTCTCTTTTTCTCTAAAATAAATCTTTTTTAAAAAAATGCTACAGAGGATGTTTCTAGAATAAGACCAGAGGTTATCCGGATCTTCTTTTGCCCATCTGTACTCCCCTTGTCTTCCTGCAAGGAGCATGGTGAGTCTGTGTGAGATTAGAGGCTGCAGACTGGCTAATCTTTCCATGTTCCTTGGGTTCCTTTTCTTTCCTTCACAACAGTTTAGATTCCTGACTTACAAAACAGAGCCGATTTCATTTCTAGATGACCTGTGGCATCTCCAACCTTCCTGGCTGGATGGTGCCATCCTGGCAGGACCCTGGAGGCATTAAGGGAGGGGGATTTCCAGGTGGACAGCGGCCCCTGGAAGGGCTGAGGGGAGGAGGGCATGATCCTAGCCTGGCTCCAGCCTCCCTCCATCTGAGATCAGCAGGCCACTCCTGGGTGACAGCCCAAACGGGGCTCCAGGAGGCAGGTGGCCGCGTGGGCAGCAGACTCTGGGGGATGGACAGTTCCCAGCAGCTGGCTGGGACACCCTGGGGGATACCCTAGAGGGAAAAATCAGGAAGGGGGTGGGGAGGGGACACAAGGATGGGCCGGAAGGACAGACCTGTGATGACAATCTGGGCCTTTGCTCGTCCAGTCCCAGCCCTGCTGATGGCCGTGCACTCATACGTCCCTTCCTCGGTCTTGGAGGCCCGTGGGATCTCCCAGCTGCTGTTTCCCGACACCCTGCAACCACAGAACAGCTGGAGACACACAATCCCGCTGACCCCAGCCAGGGACCCCCCAGCCTCATCCGGTCCCTAAACCCTGCCCAGAGGGGACAAATTCTCTTGGAGACTTGGCAGGAAGAGTCAGACTGCTAAGGGCATGCAAATTTTACAACATGCTGTGTGACTTTGAGCAGGTCCCTTTCCCTCTCTGAGCATTAGACTTTCTCGTCCATGATGAGGAGGGTCTCCGAGGGTCCTTCCTGCCCTGCCCCCATGGAGCCAGGCCCTGCACAGAATGAGTATTCGGGAGGCTGAAGAGGTCCACAGCTTCTTCACAGGGTGATGACCCAGCAGTGGTGGGAGCTTTGGGGACCACCTTCCCCCATTCCGGGCCATGCTGCGAGCTTCCCAGGAGGACACTATATCTGAGACCAAGGTCCTTCTCCTGCCATCCGGCCCCGGGCTGGGGACACCAGGCGACCAGCACCCACTCACTGAAAGTGCCTCTCCTCGCCCAGCCTGGTTCTGTCCCGCCGCAGCTGCAGCCGGAAGGGCAGGGTGCTGTGCACAGAGCAGGAGACCAGCAGGGGCTGGTGCAGGTAGCCATGGATCCTCGGGGGCATGCTGACCATGGGGGCACCTGCAGGCAAAGCCCAGCAGTCAGGGTCCCTCCCTGCCACCCCCGACAGCCCGCCCTCATCGGCGATGCTGAGACCGCCGGGATGAGCCAGGATTCCATCCCTGGCCTGCCATCTGGAGGTCACCAAGAACTGGTTTCTTTGCCCCTGCTAGCTCAGTTTCCACCTCTATAAAATGGGCTTAATCCTGGTACCGACATCCCCATGCTGTCCTGGGAGTTGGTGAGAGGCAGGGCGTGTGCCCAGCGCATGGCCAGCCCCCGCGGGACGAGCTCCTGTGTTGTCCACAGTTTGTGGAAGGGCCAGCCAGGACGGACCGGCCCGTGTCCCCGCCTTCCCCACTGTCCAGGACGCAGAAGTCGGACCAGTCCCGAGATCTGACGAAATGCTCCCCAGACTGGGCTCTCCATACTTCCAGACCTCTCATCTGCCTGGAGGGTCAGTCTCACCCAAGGATGTTGGAAGAAAGCCTTTTCGTTTATTTAAAAATAAGCAAAGCTGGAGCGTGGCTGTGAACGCAAAGTTCACACACATTTTTGAGATAAAATAAGACTTTAATGAAATCTCACAGTTTCTGATGAGCCCCGTGGGGCCCCCCGGAGACACCCTCCTCCGCCTATCCCTGGCCTTGGGGTGACATGTTCTCTCCCTTGGCTAGTGGAATCGCTTCAGTGGGAAGGTCTGAGAACACCCCCGCGGGGTCAGCGAGCGCTGTCAGGGCCTCATGGGGGATCGCGGGCGTAGGCTCAACTCTCGTCCTGCCCTCCCCCTCCGCATCCCCACCAGAGATGCTCCGTGGGTGAGACAATGCACCAGACGTCCTCCGAGCCCAGAGCTGGGGGTGGGCGGGCGGCGGGTGACATCATGCTGCAGGCTCCCTGCCACATCCCAGGGGAGAGGGATGTCGGACCATCCAGCCACGTCCTCAGCTGTGTGCAGAGCAAGTCACCGCTCACCCACACACACTAGGGCCTCTGCAAGCCCAGCTCAGGCTCTGTCTTCCATGAGCTCAATGAGCCCAGGAAGCACCACCCGCCCATGTCTCTAAACCCAGAGCCTCCTGCTAAACCCAGAGCCTCCTGCTCAAGGCCAAACTCCCAGCCTCACAGACCTAGAAGGTGGGAAAAGAAGTAAAACTCCAAGTCACTTCCCTTCTCCCTGCCAAAAAACAAAACACACACACACACACACACACACACACACACACACACACTTACTTTCATCTAGAGCACAGATGAAGACCTAAAGCCAGAGCTAAATTCCAAACCCTTGGTTCCTCTGAAAGACCAGGGAAGAGAGAAACAGAAGTTGCCTTGCCCCTGCTGAAACTCCTTCCTGAAAATTCCTCCTTGAGCTTCTAAAAGCCAAGGGAGGAGGGGCCCAGGGACCACAGCAGGGGAGGGGAGGCCAGGTGGCTGAGAGAAGGGGGTCCCAGGACCCCCCCACCGTGTCCCACTTGGCCTCTCAAAGTCCTGCACCTCACTGTGGGCACCTTTGTGCCCTCCCTGCACCCCTACTTGAAGTAGACAGAAGATTTTGCTCCTTGTCCAGAGATCCCCAGCGAAGAAGATGTTGGGTGTCAATGACCTCCATCTCTGGGAGCTCCCCTCAGGCCACTGCCATGGGAAAGGGGGG
>ML097285.1:17211-29150 GCA_003697995.1 Taxidea taxus jeffersonii | reverse complement strand
AAAAAACCCCACAACACAACCTTCCATTTATATGGCATCAAGGTGCAATTTAGGAACCACTTTCACATATGTTACCTCATTTGGCCATCACAAACCCCTGAGGGTAGATTGGACAGCTGGTCTTATTATGATTAATATTTCCATTTTACAAATGAAGCAGCCAAAGCTCAGAGAGTTTCAGTATTTGTCTGAGGTCACAAAATTCTTAAATTGCTCTGCCAAGTCTCAAGTTCAGGTCTTCTGTCCCTACACTACACTTTCTTTTACATATACCTGGCCATATTTATAAAGGATGTGAGTATTTACAGGAGTTGGCTTAGAGTTCAAACATCAGGACAATTAGGAGTTCCGTAAGAGTGGGCATTTTTGGAAAAAGCATCGTGGTGGGGTTTAAAAGTGAGTAGGGCTGTGCAAAGTTTCTGTTTGATTCATTTATCACAACTAAAGAAACCCTTCAGGGGAATTTCTCTCCCATGCTACTGACAGAGTCTTCAGAACTTTCCCTAGTTAAGGGAAATTCCTTTCATCCTTGCAGCCAGCAGAGGTCTTGTGACAGCTACCATGTAGTGCTGGAACCCAGAGATGGAAGCCACTACTCTTGCCTCAGATCAGAGTTTACAAACAAAGCAATGCAGCCACCTTCCAGAAGATAGCAAATATTATTGAAAGCACTTTTCCCCTTTTTTTCCCCAAGTGACAGTACTCATTGTTATCAGAAAAATAGTGAACAAATGTACCTCTTTCCATTCCTACGTAGAGTTCTTCATGCTATACTACAAAGCTCACTATTTTAACGCTGTTGAAGAAAAAGGAATTCTAACCCAAATTTAGAATGTTTGCTACTCATGACAATTTGACAAGTTGTGTATAGCACTGTCACTGTAAGGATTATCTGACCATGTAATTATAGGAATGAATGTTGGAGCACAATGGTTTTTATTAATGTTGATTCTAATAGGTTTAGAGACTTTGACATATCTGTTTTTGGAAAAGAATACACAGCTGCTCATGGGGAAAATTATAACAAATGAAAAGCATTCCAAATTCTGAATTTTGTCAAAAGATATATATTGTTATATCATCTTCCAAAATGTGGAAAGCTAGACATAGACTCAGAAGACCTAAATTCAAATTCTGGGTTCTCCCACTAAATTGTCCCACAATACTAGAAAGTCACTTGACTTCTCTAGGTTTCTGTTTCCTCCCATCTAAAATGAGATGGCTAGATGACCTTAAACATGGAGTTAGCATAACAAGGTTCTGTCCCCCCACTGTAGCTCCTGGGTCTGTCAGAGCGAGCAGTCTACGCTTATCATCCAATAAACATCTATTACATGAAATTAAGGTGACTTATAATTGTACCAGTCCATGATTTTATGGCATAAGTTTAAAGAATTTCTAAAGAATATGAAATTGCCACAACACAAATCAGCCCCCGCCCCGACACACATGCTTAAAATGAGGAGATGCTTAGTAGCAGGTGAGGTTTACATAGTTCTTTTGTTGAGGAGAGAAATCGAAGCTGTAAAATAACTGCTTTCCTCTATCTCTTGGATTAATTTAACCTTACACTGCAGAATCATACCAAAGGAAGCATGACATTTTTCGAATGTTCAGAAACTAGAGCGTTGGTGGTATAGTGGTTAGCATAGCTGCCTTCCGAATGTTCAGAAACTAATAATTTCATTGAGATACTTTATGACAAGAAACAGCTAAGATTCTACGTATGTGTATTTATTCACAATAATGAAAGAGTAATAGAAGGCAACTAATCTTAAAATCAGATATATATTTTCATTTCTTTTTTTTAAAAAGATTTATTTATTTATTTGACACAGAGAAATCTCAAGGAGGAAGAGAGGCAGGCAGAGAAAGATGCGGAAGTAGGCTCCCTGCTGAGCAGAGAGCCCGATGTGGGGCCTCAGTCCCAGGACCCTGAGACCATGACCTGAGCTGAAGGCAGAGGCTTAACCCACTGAGCCACCCAGGTGCCCTGGTTTCACTTATTTC
Source organism: Taxidea taxus jeffersonii (assembly GCA_003697995.1). Classification (NCBI taxonomy): domain Eukaryota; kingdom Metazoa; phylum Chordata; class Mammalia; order Carnivora; family Mustelidae; genus Taxidea; species Taxidea taxus. The sequence goes on along the minus strand of ML097285.1, from coordinate 27,140 downwards.
CTTGGAAGATAAAGGACATACTTGGATATGTTAGCATTAACCCAAACTGGCGACATTTCTTTTAGATTTCATTTTATCTTTAATCTTATCCTAGTGTGTTGGGCTCCTTGTAGTCCCAAATTGCTATTTCCTATCAATATCTCATTTTACAACATTTTCCTGTGTGCAGCCTTTTGAATCCTCCTTTTCTTTCTACTCAGGTTTGCTTTCCCCCAACCAAAATGTCTTTTGCTTAGATTAAACTTCTTTACCTAAAGGAATGAATAAATAAATGATTATTTCCTGGAGGCAGTTACACTTTAAAAGAAACCCATTTCCTAAAGGAATCTCTAATCGGCCAAACTTCAGGCAATTTAGCAATCTCACTGGATTTCAGAGATTCCCCCATAGTCCTTGAGACATACAGGTAATGCTGACATCCAGTGAGGCTAAGGATGCTGCTGGACATCCTGGGATGCATTGGACAGGCTACAATCAAGAGTGATCCAATCCCCGTACCCTGCCCAAAAAAGAACATACAGGTAATTGTCTAGTACAATGGTTTGTCAAACTTTTAGCCACGGAACTCTTGTGCAAACAAAATCAGACAGCAATCTGGTACACGGAAGAGATAAGGGCTCAAGTACTCTGGTTGAGAGAGTGGTGGGATCCAGAACCTTCTCCATTCACCATGCTTCGCTCCACCAGCCATTGCTGCAGAGGCACACAACTCTCAGCAGCCCGAGTAAAAGGTCAGTCCATATGTTCACACAAACACACACACACACACACACACACACACACATAACGTAAGAGCATACGTGATACACAAGTAGATGACCCACTCTCATGTATCCTAAAGGAGCCTATAGATGTCTGTTGCAGTAATAAATCAAGTCACATTTTTTTTAAACACTCTGAGAGTGTAGCAAAATGAGAAATGAACAGATCAAGCAATTTAGATTTGGCCTATTATCCTCTATTTCTATCTCATGTTTGAAGCTTTGGTTTGCTACATGGTTGGGTTGCAAAATAAGTAACAGTCAACTAAGTGTATTCCGGAAGTCAGCATTACTATTACTAGCTCCTTTAGAAATTTTATTTATTTATTTGACAGACAGAGATCACAAGTAGGCAGAGAGGCAGGCAGAGAGGGAGAGGAGGAAGCAGGCTCCCCGCCGAGCAGAGATCCCGATGTGGGGATCGATCCCAGGACCCTGGGACCACGACCTGAGCCGAAGGCAGAGGCTTTAACCCACTGAGCCACCCAGGTGCCCCGTTACTAGCTCCTTTAGAAGAACTGGGTTTCCCTTATTCAAACTTTCAATTGAATCCAATCATCAAAACAACTGCTTTTTCCTCTGAAACAAAAGTTCCAGTGATACTTTCCCCAGAAGATGACATTCTGAAGAAAACGGCCTCTAGAGAGACTACCAAGATCCACTTTTTGGTGGGCTGGTCGACTGCCTTTCTTACCCTGCAAGCCCAACAGTTTCCAAATCAAAGTCTTTCACTTTTGCCAAAAATCTGTCTCTCCTCCTGGTTAAGATCAACCGTTCTGCCTTCTAACCACACACAAAGCTAAGACCTTATAGTTACCATCAATCAGCACCATTAAATTACTGGGACTCCGAGCTAAGCAAATTATGGAGATCAGGATTTTTCAACCTCGGTGCTATGGACATCTTGGGCAGGATAATTCTCTGCTCTGGGAGGCTATCCTGTCCATTACAGGATATTTACCAGAATCCCTGGCCTCTACCCTCTAGACACCAGGAGACACATTCTGACCCTAGGCTTCACAATAAAAAGTGTCTCCAGGCACTGCCAAAAGTCTGTTGGAAGCAAAATCAATTCCAACTCCGTTTGAGAAGCACTGATGTGGACTATCTCTTTATTCTTTGCAGTATCCCACAAGGTAAGTATTTTAACTTCATTCCATCTGGTGTAGATCAGGAAACTGGGCCTCTGGGGAAATCACTGACTTGTCCTTGGTCATGGGGCAGTATGTGGCAGAGCTGAGTTTCAGAGTACTGTAAAAGCTGTCTCCCCATCTGTCTTTGTTACCTCTGGAGCTCAGTTCCCTTTTGCATCTAGTTGTTTTTGGTTAAGTATTTTTTTTTTAAGATTTTATTTATTTATTTGACAGACAGAGATCACAAGTAGGCAGAGAGACAGGCAGAGAGAGAGAAGGAAGCAGGCTCCCCACTGAGCAGAGAACTTGATTCGGGGCTCGATCCCAGGACCCTGAGACCATGACCTGAGCTGAAGGCAGAGGATTTAACCCACTGAGCCACCCAGGCATCCCGGTTAAGTATTTTTTAAAGATTTTTGTTGTTATTATTATTATTATTATTTTATATAAAGATTTTATTTATTTGACAGAGAGAGATCACAAGTAGGTAGAGAGGGAGGCAGAGAGAGAGAGAGAGGGAAGCAGGCTCTCTGCTGAGCAGAGAGCCCGATGTGGGGCTTGATCCCAGGACCCTGAGATCATCACCTGAGCCAAAGGCAGAGGCTTAACCCACTGAGCCACCCAGGCGCCCCAAGATTTTTATTATTTTTTTAAGTAATCTCTACACCCAATGTGAGGCTCGAACTCACAACCCCAAGATCAAGAGTCGCCTGCTCTTCTGACTGAGCCAGGTACCCCTGCATCTAGTTTTTTACCTAACCATGTTAACCTCTCATTCAGAATGCCTTGATTTTGCTCCCTGCTTCCTGTTTCACTTGCTATGCCCTTTGTTCAGATCTGTATTTCCTGCCTAGATTATAACAACCAGGCTCTTAATTTCTCTCTGGGATTTCAGTCTCTTCATTTCTCAGTCTCCTTTTCACATTGCTGGCAGATCATTCTCAAACATCTTATTACATAACTGCCCTATTGAAAAACCTTCTGTGCCTTCCACATTGCCCTCAGGGTCCCTCTCAAAGTCTCAAAGCGTGGTCCCAAGACCAGCAGCATTGGTTATCTCCAGGCAACTTGTTAGATATGCAAATCCTTGGGCAACTAAGGGATAGGCAGAAATGATTCTCCAGGCAGCCTTGCTAAGTAATTGATCAGACATTCAAGAAATATTGATTACATACCTGGTCTGTGCAAGACATCAACTAGGGCACTATGGGCACTTTCTCAAATATGGATTTGTGAGACTCTGTATCTGTAGGTCTGGGGGTAAGACTCAGCATCCATATTTGTAAAAATCTCTCCCATGATTCCGATGTGTATTGGGTTGATCCTGACTGTCCTAATGCCTGCTATACAAAAATGAGAGACATCTCTTGCCTCCCTTGACCTGTATTGCTGGAGATCTGTAAACAAATCCTAATGCCGCCATGGTAACAGGAGAAATAACAGGGGCTTGATTCTCCTCTTGTGGGTTTCCTCTGACTTTTGACTTCACTTTGCAGTTTCCTTTAACTTGAAAGTATTTGCACAGTAACCAAACAGCAGTCATTACTGATAGAATGCAAAATTTTGTTTGATTTTATTTATTCACTTGATCTCTGGAATCTGAAGTTTAATATATTGTTCAGGGTCTCAGATATCCAGCAGTAACCACAAATTAGGGTTACCTGTCAAACAGTCCCTATATCTTGCGGGAGTCTCCTTCCCTTGTGGCCACTTGCTCACGAGGTGTCCGTGGCTGATGGCAGTTCTCTTTACTATGCTCTAAGGTGGTCCTGGGACCTTAAACAGACTCACTGAGAGTGTCCCAGCCAGGGACACTCGCCACCGGCGAGGGTGGCGCCTCGGGAGCTGTGCCGTGCGGTAAGGTCAGAGGGCGCCTGAATAGAGCTTCAATGGGGAAGTTCTTAGGGGCGGGCGCAGCTGCAGCTGGTAGCGGGAAATCGAAACTCAAGCTGTTAAAACCGCTGCCCTGCCCTTCGGAATCGCATCTCGAGACTCCCTAAGCGTCCCTCCTGCTGTGGGCGCCCGGGTCCCGCGGAATCAGAGCTATGTTCACCCGCACTCGGGTGGTGGACTCCGGGCTCGGCGCCTCGCCTGCCCCCCGCCTGCCCCGGGACCCCCCTGGGCGGCCCCCAGAGCCAGGCCGGCTGCAAAATCCCAGACCCGGTTTGGAGGCGGCGCCCCAGAGCCCTGCGCTGGAAAGCCGGGGGCTCCAGAGCCAGCGGTTGTAAGTACTTAACAACGGGTTTGGGGGGGCGGGAGCCCAGACCTCAAACATATAAGCACTTTCTGAATCATTGGAGTTTGAAACCACAGGGGCCCAGCAGCAGGGTTTTTGGGAGAATGCAGCCTTATTTGCCTACACAAAAAGCATTCAGAAATTATCTTATAAATTAAGTGTGCTAGTCTGCAGGTCTTTACTAAATGTCTGAGCTCCGATTCCTTTCAAGAACTCTGCTTTTCTGATTCTTGTGACTGGCTACAGGATTGAAAGGACGTGTGTAGAAATCGCCTGCACTTCCTACTAACTTTCTAGGTATCTCCAGAACTCAGACTCTTTAGTATGAGAAATTTTCCCCCTCCTGTTTTAAAAAATCAGGGCTTTAAATGATGCCAGGGTAGGAGCGGAGAGGGAATGTGTTAGGGGATAGAGATCCAAATGCTGCCTCTGGGAGCACGTTTGCATCTCAACAAAATTCCCAGATAAACCACTTGGTAGGAGTGAGACCTGGTGAGGTCCAGAGTGGCTGCAGGGTTTCCAGTCCTGGCGTGGGTAGGTTCTGTAAGCAAGAACCCTTACTTACAGTGTGGAATGGGTCGTGGGGCTTGATCCCAGACCCTGAGATCGTGACCTGAGCTGAAGCCAAGAGTCAAACGCTTAACCTATTAAGCCACCCAGGTGTCCCTATTTATTTATTTTTTTAAAATGTGGGGGGCCCCTGGGTGGCTCAGTGGGTTAAAGCCTCTACCTTTGGCCCAGGTCATGATCCCAGAGTCCTGGGATCGAGCCCCACGTCGGGCTCTCTGCTTGGCGGGAAGCCTGTGTCCTCCTCTCTCTCTGCCTGCCTCTCTGCCAACTTGTGATCTCTGTCTGTCAAATAAATAAATAAAATCTTAAAAAAAACTTAATAAAAATTAAAAAAAAATTAAAACAAAGATATGAACCAGTTGCAATAAGTAGAGCTTTATCAGAGATTAGATGTTTAATAGCTAAGATCCTGTTTGGACCACTGTGAATTCTTATGTCTCCATCAGTCATTTCTATCTACTGTTTATTCCCACTTGTCTCCTTTAATGGAACTGGAAAACCATGGAAAATGTTTACCTGGTGAATAACATTTTAGTAAAATTCACACACACACTAAAAGCCATTAAGAAGGGGGTTTAATTTGGGGCATCTGGGTGGCTCAGTCGGTGAAGGGTGAAGGGTCTGCCTTCTGCTTGGGTCATGATCCCAGAGTCCTGGGATCAAGTCCCCCGTCTGGCTTCTTGCCCAGAGGGGAGCCTGCTTCTTCCTCTCCTCCCTGCTTGTGTTCTCTCTCACTATCTGTTTCTCTCTCAAATAAATAAAATCTTTTTTTTTTTAAAGGGAGTTTAATTTATTCATTTTTTAAAGATTTTATTTATTTATTTGTCAGAGAGAGAGAGAGCACAAGCAGGCAAAGTGGCAGGCAGAGGCGGAGAGAGAAGCCGGCTCCCTGATGAGCAAGGAGCCTGATGTGGGATTCCATCCCAGAATCCTGGGATATCATGACCTGAGCCGAAGGCAGCAGGTAAACCAACTGGGCCGCCCATGTCTCTCAATTTATTCATTTTTTTAATTTTTGGAGAGGAATTACAGCATTTTTCTGATAGGAAGTGAAAAAGGAAGTAAAAAGTGCTTAATCTTCATTTATTCACTTTCAATATGAGCTCATTTAGATGCTGAAGGATTGAGATTTAACCTTCTATTGTATGCATCCCTCCATTCATTCATTAGGGAAGCACCAGTGTAGGTAGCACCGGCTTCGCTTTGAGGACAGACACACTTGGGTCCACATTTGATTCTGCCATTACTTGTCTCTGAACATCAACAGGGTGCTTAACTACTTCACGCCTCAGTTTCCTCATTATTTAAAATGAGATAATACCAACCTCTGAGGGTTTCTTTGTTTTTTTGTGTGTATATGAATAAAAAGTAAGGTTATGCTTGGCAGAAAGGAAATGTCCTTGGGTGCTGACAGCCTTGAATTCATTTAACAAATGTTTATTGATTAAGTACCATGCTGTCACCCTGAAGTGGAGTGTTTGTACCTTGAAAAAATACACTGATTTAAAACACCTACTTACATACAAATATAAATAGAGATTTTTAAGGCAATCTTTTAAAATTTTAAATGATTTATGAGAATCTCTAATAGACTCTAAGGTAAAGGCTGTGTTCTTGACTATATTTGGATTTAAGTAATTATAAGTGCTAATTCATATCGGCTCTCCCAGTTATTTTTAGTTGGTGATTTTCTCTTGGCCCTAAATATCATAAGTCATCTACACAGATTTAAAGAGAAAGAAGCTCATGTATACTTCAAATCCAAAGTAACACTTTACCTTTCAATATTTTGCTTTTTTTGGTAAATTTCTCACAACTGACTTCTATAATATCCAGATAAATAAAAGATTAAAGAGTGGGTTTTTCTGGAAGGGGGGGTTTCACCTGACTTTACTCAATTCTGGGCAATATGCTCTTGTCTGTGAGACCCAACACAGGGTTCACTTCATTCAGAGGCCAGCCTATAATCACGCCAGAAAGTGGCCCTTTTGCTTGCTGCTGTTTACAGGCAATAAAAGGATACTCTGAAAATGAGCCTATAATGTGGAATTCTGCTATACAGTTAAATTTACATCAGATGAACTGAATTCATATATAAATGAACATATTTATAGCCTACTAAGAACTGAAGAGACGTAAAGATGAGCAACAATAATAGCAAACACATGTAATGCTTAGTATGTGGAAGTGCGTTATATATATTCTCTCTTTCAGACCTCACAACAACCCTGTAAGAGGATCTCCAGCTCTGGATATTTAATTAAAAATTGAGGAACAAGTAACTACTCAACAGAAGATAAGCCCTAATGTAGCTTAGAGTCTAATCGATGGGGCAGACAGTGATTAGGTAATTACGGGAGTGACTCTTATCTGCCCTACAAGGAGAAGCCAGGGTCGGAGCTAGCCCTGGGAGCAGAAGTCTTCCCAAGAAGTGATTTGAGCTGCAGTCTACAGGATCGTTAGGAGCTGTGTGGTGTTTTTGCTGACGGGTCACACATTATTCCAACACCAACCTACTTCAGTTCTGACACTACTCAGAGTTAGCACAGACCCCAGGGTTTAGGGTCCGGTCTCACAAGACTGCCCCTGTTTCAGCCACCAGCCACAAATGGGGGTCCCCAGACTACCCGCACTTCTGCCCGGCTGACTGCAGAGGTGGGTGTTTCCATGACCTCTCCTCCCACAGTTTGATAATTCACTAGAATGAATCACAGAAATCATGGACACTGCTCTACTTATGATTACAGCTTTATTATAAAGGGTACAGCTTAGGAACAGCCGAGTGGAAGAGATGCACAGGGCAAGATATTGGGGTGGGGTGTTGCACAGAACTGCCGCACCCTGTCTGGGTGGGCCACCCTCTCAGCACTTTGATGTGCTCACCAATACTCAGTCCTTATCCAAGAATATTTATTCTAGCTCAATTACACAGGCATAATTGATTAAAGCACTGGCCACCGAGTTCTTCATTGAACTCGGTCTCTAGCGCCTCTCCCCCCTCCGCAGAGGTGTTAGAGGGGCAGACCTGAAAGTTCTAACCCTTTAATCATAGGGTTGGTTTTTCTGGCAAATAGCTTGGATCCTGAAGCATTCTGGGGTTATCTCATTAACATATAATCAACACTCTTATCACTTGGAATCCCAAGGATTTTTGGTTTCTGTTCCAGGAACCAGGGACAAAGACTAAGATTTTATAATTTACTATACCATAGAAGTTTATATAGCCTCTATGGTGGCCAGAGAAACTTGCTATCCCAGATCTCCTTCAAAAGAACTTACTGTGGGAAGCCCAGTCCACTGACAGCCGCAGCAGTAAGCCGTTTGTCCGTTACACCCTTTGTTCTGAGAGCACACTAATTACGCATTCTTCCAGCCAGTGTCTGAACATTCCAGGCTACTAGTGTCAGCCCATTCCTGGCCCGGGTGAGACTTCTATATTGGGCACCTTTCACCAGAAGGCTCCCCATTGAACTGTCTTAAGATTTTCTCAGAGCTGTACAGCGGTCTGAGGCTTTTCCCACTCTGCCCCCCTCCCCTCTCTGCTTTCATAGGTCTCAGATCTGCTCTTGTTCTTAAGGCTTTCACAGCCTGCCCCTGCTCATTCCCCTTTGGTCCTTCACAAGCATTCTTCCCAATAAACCTCTTACATATCTAATCCTGTCTCGATGTCTTCGTTTCAGAGGACCTTAACCAACACAGCCTCTTAGATACACCATATCCCCGATTACAACAGCTTAGACACTACGTCTGTTCAAGTGCTATATAATTGTACTGGGGAAACCCACTCCTTCTTATTTCCTCCTTTTGGGGCTCCAGTTTTCTCATTTCCTTACTCAAGCTTTGAAACTTTTCCCAGTTCGCTGTACTCCAGGGAAGGGAATAACCCGGGAAACTGATACTTTTCTTTCCCTTCATCCTTGAAGTCTCATGCGACAGTGAAGGGAGAATAAAGGATGGCTTGGTAAGACCCATTATTAATGGCCAATTCCTGGTTTCTTTCTCTTTTCCTCTGCAAGAGCACATGTTACATTAGTGTTAAGTAGTTTATAAATAGAAGGTGGGATATAAAGTGGAATATAGATAACACAACCATTAACTTATAGTGATCAGTTTTCATGAACATCACTATCTAATAATTGTTGAGTATATTCTGAATCCTGAAGTAAAAATGTCTTATGTCCAAGACAGATCATCAAAACTTCTTATGTCATTCTTTTTTTAAAAAATATTTTATTTATTTATTTGACAGCCAGAGATCACAAGATCTCTGAGGCAGAGAGAGAGGGGGAAGCAGGCTCCCTGCCAAGTAGAGAGCCCCATGTGGGGCTTGATCCCAGGACCCTGGGATCATGACCTGAGCTAAAGGCAGAGACTTTAACCCACTGAGCCACCCAGGTGCCCCTCTTATGTCATTCCTGACTCACCTCATTTCAATCCGAACTGGCCACATAAAAATAGTCTTAAATAAAGTGCAAGTTTTTACAAACTTATGAGAGCCTATAAGAACTGCTTTCACTATTTCTTCTTTACTGAAGTGCTCCAGATTTCTCTGCTAAATCCTCATATGAGTGTGAGAAAATAAGCTTTTGCCTATAGATGTTAAATGGCATGAAAGCATTGGGCTATTACTCCTCTCTGGGGATGGAGAGCTAAATAATGATGAAATTCTTTTTATCGCTATGAAATAATAGTACCTAGGAAGAGAAAATCTATGATTGATTCTGATGGATAATCTTGACAGTTTAATATACATGGCTATTTATTAGATGACTATAACTCAATCTTCAGACAAGGTGCATAAGCATTCAGAAAGTTTGTAAAACAACAGATAGTGTTTAACTCTTAATGATAATTATATGGCTCGAAAAGCTCGTTAGGTGTCTCAGTGATTACTGTATTCTCCTAGCAACCTAATCAGTAGAACTCTGCCTATTTGACTTATTTTTGAAATGAAAAATGTGGCAGAGCATGTGAATGCTATAGTTATCTTAAAGTAAATTACTTGTGACCTAGAATAGTCAAACTGGGTACCCAGAGAGCATAAAACCAAAGTAACAATCAATAGCTTGAACTCTACATCTTGGACTCTTAACCATGTGCTAGACCTCATTCTACACATGTCCTATAATTCCTTTTTCTCATCACAATAAACACTTTGCCACTTTACAGTTGAAGAAACTGAGTCTTGATAGGTTAAATGATTTCCTAAGGCTCATGGCTTTTTTTTTT
>ML097285.1:0-16811 GCA_003697995.1 Taxidea taxus jeffersonii | reverse complement strand
TTTTTTTTTTAATGATAGAACCAGCACTCCAACCTGAGTCTATCCAGCAAAGTCTAGATTCTGAACATGAGATTGAGTTAGAGGAGGAAGTGGTGTACATCTGGCTAAATTCCCATCAATCGTCATATTTTCACATCAAGAAAATAGAAATTCTATAGGCTAAAGGGAGTGAGACTATAGAAACAGTAATGTGATGTTCACAGCTTTAAAAGTCTTCGGATAGAGAAGTCATTTACAAGACTCCAGTTTCTATGGGGACGCTCTTGTCTCTGCTGCTTTTCTTTTCTTTCTTTCTTTTTTTTTTTTTTTTTGAAGATTTTATTTATTTGACAGAGAGAGACACAGCAAGACAGGGAACACAAGCAGGGGTGGGTGGGAGAGGAAGCAGGCTTCCTGCTGAGCAAGGAGCCCGATGCGGGACTCGATCCCAGGATCCTGGGATCCTGACCTGAGCCAAAGGTAGCCATTTAACGACTGAGCCACCCAGGCGCCCCTCGCTGCTTTTCTTAAATGACAGTTTGGTGGGCTTGCATTCAGGCAATTCTCTCATCATCCCTGGTTATGAGCAACCTAAACAAATCCTGCCTTCTGGTGGTCTTTCAGACTTCTGGCCATAGGCCAGAGTAAGCAATTCATTTGATACTCATGATCTAGGACATGTATGGCTATATATGAGCTTAAATATAGGTGAAAAAAAATTCACAACTCTCACCCTTACTGTATGTGATGCATGCTGACATTTTCTACTCTCGTTCATTAAAAAGAAACCCATTATATTGGTTTCATGACCCATTAGTGGGTTACCTGTGTGGTGTGAAAACAGTTCTGTGCATGGTGGAAGAGATTGCTGAAGTGGATGGAAAGAAAAGACATTTTGGTTTGCTTAGATCCAATTTACCTTCCTATTTATACAGAAGGTAGAAATTATGGTTCTGTTTAGAACAAATTTCCAACTTTTCTGCAGTAGAGCTCACTCCTTCATATGGAATGCATTTGCAGTCTGCCAAGTCTTAGGGAGCAATCATTTTTGCTCGAATACAGTATCAAAAACGAGTGGGCATTTCTCAAAAAGTCTTTGACAGCTGAAACAGTGAAACAATAAGTCAACAGGATGATGAAAGCATGAAAACACATAATACCTATAATAATCAGTAGAAGCATAGCAGAAATGAGAAAAAAGAAACTTAGTTCAATTACACAGTAAGGTTATTTAATTCAAAGTCAGTAGAGTGCTATAAGGTTATACATATTGTTAAGGTTAATTGCATCTATTCAGAGTCTATTTGAATCTGAAACAAAAGCTTAACAGGAAAAAAATCATCAAAGGGAGAAGACTGCATTTGAAGGGTGTTCTGTATCAGAGAATCAGCTAATGATGATCTTCCTTTGTTCTGTAATGTTTGTAATTTCCCCCCAAATATGAACACTTAAAAGGCAATCCATTAAAGTCCTATAGAAAAATTAAAGGCATTTATCATCATTAAAACTCAAGGGCTAGTATGGCCCAGTGTTTGTTTTGGGGCACCTGGGTGGCTCAGTGGGTTAAGCCTCTGCCTTCGGCTTAGGTTCAGGTCATGATCTCAGGGTCCTGGGATCAAGCCCGGCATTGGGCTCCCTGCTCAGTGGGGAGCCTGCTTCCCTCTCTCTCTCTGCCTACTTGTGGTCTCTCTCTGTCAAATAAATAAATAAAATCTTAAAAACAAAAACCTCAAGGGCTAGTATGGCCCAGTGTTTGTTTTACTGTGGCATCAGAATGGAAATCCTGAGCTACCTAATCTCTTGTAAGAAAATCTGAGCCCCTGCTTGAAGTCTTTATATTAGATATTTCCTCATTAAAAAAAGTCTTTGGAATATTCCCCCCTGATTGTAAAAGTAAAGTTATATCTGCTTGTTATAAAAACTGAAACATTACAAAAATAATAGACAGTAAAAGTCCCCTGTGATTATAATCCTTAGAAATGAACACTTCAAATAGTTTGATATGAAGACATCTTTATTTTTAAAGTGGTAAGTTGTGATCTTTGATTCTTTATGCCAAGTAAAAAGTCTTAGAGCCATTATGCTTTTTTGATTTCTATTGCCAATAGAAGGTGACAGGCAGGAGAAGATATGTTCATATTATGAAGAGATTATTATAATAAACATTATGCATAATATTTTATAATATATGTTATGAAACATTTAAGAATTATATAAATATACAATATACATATTTTATATATAAGATTATTTCATATATATATGTATATATATAAAGAAATTTATTATAAGGCTATAAGGTATCGGGTCCCATAATTATGAAGGCTGAGAAGTCCCATCATCTGTCATCTGCAAGCTGGAGACCTAGAAAAGCCAGTATGTAGCCCCAAATCCTAAAAGCAGGAGAGCCTATGGTGTATATTCCCTTCTAAGTGTGAAGGCCCAAGGACCAGGAGTACCAAGGGCAGAAGATGGATGTCTCAGCTCAGCCAATCAGGTCAAGACTGGTTTCAACCTTCCTCTGCCTTCCTTGTTCTGTTGAGGCCCTCAGTGGATTGCATGATGTCCACCCAAAACAGGAAGGGCCACTTGCTTTACTCAGACCATGGATTCCAATGCTTACCTTTTTCTGAAACATTCCCACAGATACACCCAGAAATCACCTTTAGCTAGATACCAGGGTATCCTGTTGGTAGGGCAAGCTGACACAGAAAATCAACCACCACACCTGGACTCTTTAGAAATGTTAGTCACGGGGGCACCTGGGTGGCTCAGTGGGTTAAGCCTCTGCCTTCGGCTCAGGTCATGATCTCGGGGTCCTGGGATCGAGCCCCACATCGGGCTCTCTGCTCAGCGGGGAGCCTGCTTCCTCCTCTCTCTCTGCCTACCTCTCTGCCTACTTGTGATCTCTGTCTATCAAGTAAATAAAAATAAATAAATAAAAATTAAAAAAAAAAAAGAAAAAAAAAAAAAGAAATGTTAGTCACGAAAGGCAGGAAAAAGTCAAGGAAATGATCCTGGATCACTGAAGTCTATAGAGATGTGTCAAACAACAGGCATTGTGATCTGTGATTGGATGCGGTGGGGGGTAGGGAAGAATATTCTGAACATTGGAACAACATAGAAATTTGAATATAGAGTAAATATTATATTAATATTAATTCCCTTGAGTGTGATAGTTTTTTTTTTTTAACCTGTAAGTAGGGGAATGTTTTTGTTCTTAGGTGATACATGCTGAGGTATTCAGGGTTATGTTACTGACCCTGCAGCTTACTTTCATATGATTCAGAAAAAAATAAAGATAAGGAATGTGAAAGAAATGTGGCCAACCATGAGCAATTGGTAAATATAGGTAAATAGCATGAGTTTTCATTTTATTAATATTTGAATTTTACTTGTAGGCTTAAAATTTAAAAGATAAAAAATTGGGGAAAAAGTAATTTCAGATCATATTCTAAAGTTCATTATGCCTCTCTCTTTTTTTCCTTTATTCTTTTGGAATCTGGAGAAATTAAAAGGAAGTTTGTCATGGAGCTGTATGCTTAAGATATGTACAGTTCGTCCTAAGTATATTATAACTCAATAAATAATTTAGGGAAAAAACCTGGGCTCAGAACCATGTTGTCTTTTACAGAAGACTATTTGCTAATCTTTAATGAGCTATTTATCAACAACACTTTGTTTCATTCAGGGTTCTTATTACTCCTAAGACACATATCAAAGAAAAGAATCAGGAACTAGGATACAGATGTTAGAGACAAATGTGAGAACCACGGTTGTAAAAAGACAATTAGAAAAACTAAATCACGTACATTGTGGAAAATGGAGCAAAGAAGAGATTCTGTCACAGCATGAAAAAGGAGATGATCTGTGATTTAGGGTTAGGTTATATTACATATGGTGAAAGAGGGATCATATATATGTTATACATAATTCTTATTTTACAATTACATATAATAGGCATCTTAAGTATAGATGGCTTTATTTGTTTCTCACCTATGAAATAAGTCTGAAGGTAGTTAGTCTAGGGGTGATAAAAACAGCAGGCATCCATAATAAAACATTTATCATCTAGCATTCTTCTAAGGACTTTATATTTGTACTCTAAGACATACATAGCTGTTATCCCCATTTCACAGGTGAAAAAAACAGAAAAACTTAGTAAGTTGCTCAAAATTGTAGTTAGAAAGTAACAGAATTAAGGTTTAAAACCAGGCAGCTTGGTGGGGTGCCTGGGTGGCTCAGTGTGTTGTTAAGCCTCTGCCTTTGGCTCCAGTCATGATCTTGGGGTCCTGGGATGGAGCCCTGCATCAGGCTCTCTACTCAGCAGGGAACCTGCTTCTCACTCTTTCTCTGCTTGCCTCTCTGCCTACTTGTGATCTCATTCTCTGTCAAATAAATAAATAAAATCTTAAAAAAATGAAATAAAACCAGGCAGTTTGGTAACAGATTACCATGAATACAGTGGTTTTATAGTCACAGGGCACCAGATAGCTTTTGTCCTTCTGTTCTGCCATTTCTGATGCATGTCTTATGCATTCAATGCCTCATTGACCAAGATAGCTGCTTGAGTACCAGCTACCACTTCAGACTTCCAGGAAGCAGAATGCAACAGAAAAGCCATTTCCTGCTTGTCTCCATTTGAGGGAGATTTCCTAGAAATCCTTCTCAATAGCTTCCACTTACATTTCAATTTCCCAAGCTTAATAACATGGTCATACCTAGCTATAAAAAAGGTTGTGGATGATAGTCTTTTGATTGGATGCATTGTGAATCTGAATAGTATAAAGGTCCCATTAGAAGGAGAAGGTGAAAATGAATGGTTGGGTAGAGCCAGCATCTTTCCTAGTTTGAGAATTGAGGAGAGTCAAAAACAAGAGCAGACATTAATCATTCATCAAACTGTTTCTGGGATTTCAGAAATGCAAATGGGATATGTAAGGAAGAAAAATTTAAATATAGTCCACATTACTGTTCAGAGTATTGATTTTAGAGGACTATTAGAGTTATCTTCTGGATAATATTGTGTGCAAAGCTTTATTTTTATGCTTTGTATATCCTGCAGAATTATTTGTAATAGTGAACAACTGAAACAACTGAAATAGTTAAGTGAGAGGTTGTATTATGTTGCATCCATGTTATGAAGTATTACATAGCCATTTAATATTAAGCTTGTTACATGAATAGTTGGGAAAACACTTATAACTGAAGACATAACATTGGACTTAAGATATGATTGTAGCTGTGTAGTAATAGGTACAGAATATAGATTGGACTGAAATTCACTCAAAAGTAATTGGGGGTGGCTCAGTTGGTTAAGTATCTGCCTTCAGCTCAGGTCATGATCCCAGGGTCCTGGGATCAAGCCTGCCTCAGGATCCCTGCTCTGCAGGGAGCCTGCTTCTCCCTCTCCCTCTGCTGCTCCCCCTGCTTGGCTTTCTGTCAAATAAATAAATAAATAAAATCTTAAAAAACAAAAAACAGTAATTGTGATCTCTGAGGGGTAGGATTATGAGTGACTTTTCAATATTTAAAAATATTTTTTTGTACATTTTCATCTATATGTTTCTTTCAGGATCAAATAAAAAATGAATTTTTTAAAATGTTCTATGCAGAAATTTAGATATAAATCCCTCATGTCTTGCATTTCTGGTTTTGTCTTTTAAGTTATAGATAATCTTGAGGAGCAATGCTTAAGACATGGGGACATAACCAGATCTTCGTCTATTAATAATAATAACAGAAAATGTACAACCATTTGGTAAATATGTGGTTTTCATGCAAATGCAAATTTCCTTATCACAAAGCCATTCTTAAAAGAGCATTTATCCTGAATATTCTCTTGCTGGAAAAGACAGCCCTGCTTGGGCCTCTTCCACCCTTATATGTCTTGAGGGGTGTGCCAAGGCAGCACACCAGACCATTTTTTCATCTGGACTATTCCTCAAGGTTGCTATGTAGCTGGGAACATTGAGAGATGACGTACGCTTTCCCCAGAATGGAAACCAGTCTTGCTTACTGTCTATTGTAAAAATGGTGAATTGCTCTGCTGTGTTCCTCACCTGCCATGCAAACACACTGCGTGTGCAGCATCTGTCGTGTTGCCCCCAAAAGACTTGGAGCCAGAGAGAACAGACATAAATATGCTGATGCTCAGGCTCTGTGCTGTGGCATGAGTAATAAAATCTTACTACTAGTCTCTGACCCAGGAATCTCGTGTCTTTTGCCAGCATCTGTGAATAGTAATACTAATAGTAATATAGTGATATATACTCATAGTAATACTAGTGAGTAATAGCTCATTAGTAGGCTAAGGTTAGCTTGTTAGATTAAGATTAGTTTGGAAATAGGCTCAAATGAAATCCCAGATCTGATATCTCTATGTTCTGAAAATAGGTATTCCTTGTGGTTATTTTTACCGAGGAAGCAACTCTATGCATTTTCCTTGTATACCTAACAATTGGTCCCCATCCATCTCTACTCTCATTATTGGTTTTTGGCCTTTTAAAGATGGTCTCCATAATATTATGTTTCATATATATTCTTTGTATCCTTAGAGTGAATCCTTCTTGCTATCCTCATATCTTTTATCATTTATGTGTATTGATAGTGTTTTACGTGATGAAGTGTGACATCTTTAAGGTCTACCCTGTATGGTTGTGCAGGTTGGTAACCATACAAGCTTGCCTGGCTAAGGTAATAATTTGGAGCTGAAATATATACCAAACTGTGTGGCCTAGAGTATGGTTACCTCCACCTGAAAGAAGGGACACATTTTTCTAATTTGCATAAATTTACCATATCTCATTAAGTCATGAGCCTACATAGGATGGACAGATGTGTGCATGTATATACCTCTTTCGGCTTTCCATGAAGTTATCCTATGAACAAGATGCTGATGACCTGTGATCTCTTGTTTATCTTTTCTGCTGGGTGTCTGTTCAGCTCTCTGGGGATCTACTGAACTGTCCAATAGAAGCTGTGAATTAAATAACTGAGCTGATTCACATCAGCCTCTTGGATGTGTACACAATGTTTTGGGCTCTGCAAGTTCCGAGACCAAAGAATTCATGAGCCCTTCTACACTGGAGTTGTAAAGTGCTAGATCAGGGTTGGTGGAACAGGTTTAGTGGTTAAGGATGATTTGCTCAGCCTTATCTTGTCTGTTTTTGTTTTTCTAGGAAATGTGGTCTATTTAAAAAAGAACTTTTGGCAACCTGAATGGCTCAAAAGTTTGACTCATTTTGGCTAAAAACAGTAAACTTCAGATGCTCATATTAAGGTCGTAAGACAAAAACCAGCGTGGAAAGACATAGCTAGAAAATAATTCTCTATCCAGTGCTTTTGGTTAACCAAAAAATCCTTGTTTTTTCAAGTTCATGCAAGGTTAAGATTTTCTTAAACTATGAAAATCTGAAACTAATTTTTTTTTGTAGGATGGTAGACTACATGTCTATAATTCTGCCTGGAAAGATCTGTTTGTTACTTAATCTTCTACCTCTTTCTGAATTTTTGCTCTTGACTATGTTTCTTTTTCAGTCAAACCAGTGTTGTTCCTAATTAGAAATTTAAATTACATCTGCTGTAGTTTGTACACACCAGGGGATATATTTATGTAATACTTTTAGCCAGCCAAGATATTTTTCATAACTTCAGCATAACATTTTTTCAGAGTGCTTATTGATGAGACATTATAAAAATTGTGCAAGAATGGACACAAGAGAAGCAGTTGTGTAGCTCAGGAGAGACCTCACAGGAAAAACATTCCTTAAATGTATTTTTCATATATACATATATATATGTATATATGAATATATATATAATATATATGTATATTATGGTGCAGGAACACATTTTCCTCTTTGTCTTGCGCTATTCTTTATATGTTCTTAGTATTTCTCATGGATGTGTGCTGTTGGAAAATGAAAATAATCTTACAAATTGCGATATTTCATTAAATTTCAATGAGGTAATTAAGGAAACTAATTTTCAAAGATAATACATTTATTTCAGTGACTTGAATGTTGCTTTATCAGAAAATGCCCAGAATACTAAATATAGATAGGTTGGGCTTGTCTAGATCAGCATCTTTGAGAGACAGATTGTTGGAAGGGAAGACATGCAGGTTAAAACAGCAGAGGCCCTTGCTGTGGGTGGAAACTAATTGGCTGAAAACATGAATAAATTATACTTGTTATTCATGTCAAGAAAAAGCAAGGAGAGAAGGGATGAATATTTGGATCTACCAGGGCATTACATTCTGACACATGATTAAAGGAAAAAAAAAAGAAAGGTAGATCCTCAGATGTAGGCTCCTCCTTCCATAGCAAGTAAGAGGAATAGAATCTCCATTATTTGCCATGCTTTCTTCTGAATACTGTTTCAGATTTGGCATGTTCAGCCAAGAAAGTGTTGCTGAGATGGTTGCTAAGGAATTCTCTAACATGAAACGCTTATTACTGGGACCTCTGTCATTGAGCCTGGGGTTATGTTAAAATGCTTTCAATTAAAAGGCTCTGAATTTACGGTTGGATAATTCTTTGCCTCTTCTCATGGTTCTGCCCTGCGTCAGGGTACTTGTAGGCTACACGTATTGCAATAGATTGACTGCAGTTCTTGTCCTAAAATGAAAGATTCTAGTATGTTGTTATCAGACTCAAATTTATCCAGATTAGATATTGTAAAGTAAGATCTTTTACAAACAGATTGATTTTTCTTTCCAAATCTTTCACAAAATTTGCATACAGGAGGCCTATGGAATTTGGAAAATTCTCTTTGAAGCAGCTGTTAGTAAAGTCCCTCCAAAGAAACACTTCTTTTGCCATTTTGGATCCTGTCTTTTAAACTTAGCTTGCTATCCTTCTCTGAAAATTTCTACCCCTCTGGGGCCTCTGTGACTCTCCCTGACCGTGGATCTCTACTTAACATCATCCTACTTTGACACTTCTTTGGTCATTCTTGTGCTGTGCTCCTGTGGCTTCATAAATTGTTCCAAATTAAGGTCTTAGCTCTGTTAAAGTGGTTGCTGTCTGGTTTTTCGTATTTCCCCTCAGTCTTCGAAAGCCCCTTAACACAAGTCCATAAATAGGTGCTCAGTTAAATAGATTACTTTGGAAGTCTATCAAGAGGGTGGAGATAAATGACAATCATTACTGTATGCTTTCTGTGTTGAGCTGAAGAGTTAGCTGCAGATGCCCAACATGTCTAAGATAAAAGTCCAGGGTTTGAGTCTAAGCATCATCACTTAATTGACCCCATGACCTTTGGTAGATGATTTAATGTCTATGTCATTAACAGGGATTTAATCCCCAAGTTGATCTAGATCAATGGTTCTCATAGTGTGGTCCCTAGATCAAGAAGAACATGGACATCATCTGGGAACTGTTAATGCAAGTTCTCAAACCCCACCCCAGACCTCCTGAATCAGGAACTCTGCCCCTCAGCAGACCCCCCAGGTGATTCTGAGTCATGCTAAAGCGTGGGAATGACTGATCTTTTGTAGATTTAAATCCCTGGAATGGCGAGAAGCTCGATACCATAATGTTAGTGGACACTGAGGATTGTGTAGTCATGTCATGGCTGACGTTTAAATCCAGTATCTTGTGTTTCATCTTTAAGGCTCTATACAATGGCTCACCCCTGCACCATATTCAAGTGTGCAGCTATTACCCACAGAATTGCAGCTCCCAAGCTCCTATGAAGTGCTGGCAATTGAGGAGTGAAAAATCTTTCTTAGGGTGAACAAAGAATATGCAGTAGACAGGGATTCATTTCCAGTAGCAGCCTCCTAATTTTGTATTCATAACGTCGTATTCATAACGTCGTATGCATGTGAGGCTACAAATGCAATGTCTGCTGATATACATTAGGTAATTGGGCATCCTGCAGCCCCATTTGCATGCAAAGGTGGTTTTACACGTCCCCATGTACAAGTCTAAAATTAAAGCCCAGTTTGAAGCAGGCTGAAGTCTTGCAGCTAGGAAAATAATGAGATAAGGAAGAAATGACTTCTGTTAATCAGCACTTCGGGCCTCTGCTGTTTAATCTTTGCTAATTTGTCCTTTGAAATTGTACATTTTGTGTTGAAGAGAGAGAATTCTAAGTGTCCATTTAAAAAAACAAAACCAAAAACCAAAAACCAAACAAAACCCTACATTTACAAGCTGATTGTGTTTATACATAGCATTTCCCCTAAAACTGGATCCACACCTATGCTGCAGTCTGTTGCAACGCTGGATTTCTGCTCTGTGAAGTATTTGTGCTCTTGTGGGACCACATGCATCATCTCAAAGAAGAGCCCCACCCCCCCAACCTCTACAGATATACAGACTGAGTCTGTGGCATCATTTCATTTTAGTTCAGCCCACATTCATCAAGCAGCTACTTTGTGCCAGGCATTGTGCCAGAGGCTGGGTGTGTACAGATCAGTCAATTTTCTGCCCTCAAAAACTCACAATATTTTAACAGCTTCCTGGTATCTCAGTGTTGCATATTTTTCCTTAAGTCAAGTTTTCCCTGATCCCTACCCCATGAATTAAAATGCTTCAGGGATCCTTCTCTGATTATGTTCTACCTGTGTCCCCAGGAGAACCAGGGACCTAGTGGACCCATGCCTGGAAGAGTGAGAGCTCCAAAGCACAAGATTGTGGCCAGAGAGCCAGTCAGAACGGTCATGAAGAGAAGGTGGCTGCATTACAAACGGCCCATGTTTCCAGTTGGTCAAAGAATGCGAGAGTGTTTTCTATACCCCCAGTGTGGGTCACAGTGGCAGAGAATGCCCATCTCAACCCCTTTCAAAGGGACTTGCCCACAAATGCCCCCTGGAGGAACAACAGATCCCTACAAAGCCAGTTTACCAAGAGCCAGCTGTGAGGCAGTCACTTGTCCGTCTTCACGGGCTGCTTTGTATTTCCGTATTTGGCCATGTGCAGTCGTTTTACTTTGACAACTAAATCCTAAGCTCCCAGAGAACAGAGCTGGGCCTTAAGAAGATTATCTTCCACGGTACCTATTTGGTGGTGAGGATCATAAATATATGAGCAGGAAGAATGTCTAGAGGTTTATGTGCATTAGTATTTTCTCGTGGTAAGCAATGTTTTTTCTCTTCGTTCCAGCTCAGGTGCATATACCATGATAGTACCAAATGAAAACCGAAGAAATCAGACAAAAAGAAGTACGTATATTTATTAAGTCAACATTCAGAATGCTTCCTGTCTTCTTAATAGAGTAGGATTGGTTTACTTAGGTTTGTAGTATTTTTTATTTTCTCATTTGTATAGACACAGACTCACCAGATCTTATCAAGTTTTTTTCTTTTTTAACTTAACTGCTTTAATTATACCTTTTAAAATTATTCTATTGTTAGTGTTTCTAAATTTGTTTCTCTATGTTAATAGCAGAACTCATAATGCAATCATAAATCTCAGATTTCCATTGGGTTTAAACTTTCCCACATCTTTTGCCAATACATCTATCTAGTTCCCAGGAAATTGGGCTGACTACAGATACTCTTACAGGACTCTGAACACTGTGGAGCAGAGGAATTATATATGAAATGGACCATGACCTAATTTGTCCCTGTCTTGATCTGTCTTGTCCCATCCCTTCTTAATGGAATTCTTTAACCACTGTGTACCCTCAGCTGTTTTCATTGGTGTACCTTAGTTTCCTTCTCTAGATTACAATCTCTTTGAGGGCAGGGGCTACACTGTACTCATTTTGTGCTCCTTGTACCTACTGGGTGTGTAACATATTTGACTGAAGTTTTATGGTAAAATAAATGCTGTCATTAAAAGTTACAGCATTATACCTTAGAGGTAAATGGAGAGCTAAAGTTCCACTAGTTCACAAAGAAGTCAGGAGGCTTGTTCAAGTCAAGCTGTGGGGCTAGCCTGGACATTCTGTGTTCTCTTTCATTAGATATTGGTAGGAAATTTAATATTGTGGCTGAGAATGGGTCTACAGGCAAAACAAGAAAGCAGGTCTCTAAATTAGAGACGTGGGTCTCCGCTAGACAGGTAGCACCCTGGGTGGTACACCTGCATCAGTGCCAAATACAATAATCACAACTATGCAGAGTGATTGTGGGTACTGCCAGCAGGTGACCAATGGAATCCTTAAAGTTTCTGGCATTTTACAAGCTTTTGATTTAAATACTTTCCAGGAATTTAAGCCTTAGTGTGGTCTGGAATTTTGGGATGTTTCAGAAGTTTTTTGGTTTTTTTCCCTCTAATGTTTAAAAATTACCATATATGGACATTTGAAACAATCAGGTCTAAGGGGTAGAGTCAGACCTGCATGGGAAGAATGGAATTAGTATCTCTGGTGCCCCCTGCTGTCACACAGAGGGTATATTTGGGCAAATAGCACCGCTCCTCCAAGAGAGACGGCTTTCTGCCTGGTGCTATCCAGCACAAGGAACCCATGAACCCTTACTCCTCCGAGTTGCAGTAAGCCTGGGGGACATTTAAAATAAAGGTAGTATGGGTATCAGAATTCTCTGGAGATATGTTTACTAGGTGTGAAGAGTTCTTATCGACATAAGGAGGTTCTCATTTTGCACACATTCTCTAGAGGAAATTAAATTTGATATAGGGTTTTAAAAATGCCAGAATGAGAGGAAAAACTAAACTTTATTTTAGTAGGAGTTCAGGGTTTTTTTTTTTTTCTTTTTCAAATTTGAACCTTCAGTTTATTTTCTTGGAGAGAAAGTGCCGGCGGTGGGTGTGAGGGGATGGGGGGCAGGGTGACTCCAAGGGGCGGCTTCCTTTTCTGGATATTTTGTCCACTTGTGCTTGTATGTAGTTAATTGCCCTCTGCTGTTTGTTCCTTGGGCTTTCAAGAGACCTGTTTTCTTTTCACATTCTAATAATTGATGATTTGACATTTCTCACCTGGCTTAGTTGCTGAGAAAGAGCTGGAGAGTCTTGAGAAGTGGAAGGAGCAACATAGAGCGAAGCCCATTAACCTGACACCACGGCAGTTGGGTAAGCCAGCAAACCAGGTGCCTGAATCAGGTAGGAGGGGGCCACCGAGGTATCCTGTTAGCGCCTTGCCTCCACCTGTCTTTGGATGCACGTTACAGGTTATACTGCTTGGAATGGAAATGCATTTAAAACTGAAACTCTTAGGTATGCTGGTATGTTATTGTTTCTGATTTTCTGCAAGAAGCAAACGTATGATGCCACAGTTACGTGGGAATAAAGTGATGGCTTAATTGCTGAATAATTTAGAGCCTCTTAGATGATCAACTCTGAAGAAAGCTTACCTGGGGCGCTGCATATGCCTTGTCATAGCACTAGTCAGGATGGGAGTAAAAGCTAGCACAAGCATATTAATCTTGGCAGTATTGAATGCTAATGGGAAAAAAAAAGAATGGCGATTCAATTCTAAAAGGAAGATGAGAATGAGCTGGGGACCCGGTGGTGGGTATAAAGAGACCACCTTTTTTTTTTTTTTTAAAGATTTTATTTATTTATTTGACAGAGAGAGAGATCACAAGTAGGCAGAGAAGCAGGCAGAAAGAGGGGGAAGCAGGCTCCCTGCCGAGCAGAGAGCCCGATTCGGGGCTCAATCCCAGGACCCTGAGATCATGACCTGAGCTGAAGGCAGAGGTTTTAACCCACTGAGCCACCCAGGTGCCCAAAGAGACCACCTGTTTTTTCACCTTTGGGCCTCTGGAATGTATGCCAGTGATGAATTGTGTGGGCTGCCTTTACCTGGTGTTTGAATCTTTCGACAGGGATGCCACCTAATGGGAATCATTCACGTGCTTTCTTCTCTTTTCTCTTCTGGCAGCATTTGAGAACTGAAAGGGGATGGAGATTTAGTTAATACAAATGCCTTAAAGTCAGGGGCTACTTGTTGCAAGAGTTTTAGAAAAGTAGTTTTTCCAGGATGTAGGTTAAAATAAGCTAATTTGGAAGTTGTTTAATGGGTGAATATAGTGGTATTATTACCATCATTCCACTGTATTTCAAGAAATGGTTAATCTCAAGTGTCACCTTTATGCTGAGTAAGTCACATTTGAGGGGCACCATAAGAAAAACTTTGTCCTTCCTAATGGGCCCCCTCAACCCTGATATGTGGGACTAGTTTTTCCCATGCTATTTGGATGAAATTAGATCTTATTGGTCTTTCTCAAATGAAAGCTCTCCAGCTAATTCTAGGCATTAAACAGTGTCATTTAGTAATTAATGTTCAGTCTTAGGTAGTAGTAAAAACTGTTAATAATGGAGATTAAATCTTCTTCCCTGCTCCAGCCTAGGACTATTCTGGGTAGAAAACTAACAAAGGAAACAGGACATGGCTGAAATTTTCCTCTATTGACTCCTGTTCCCAGATTCTGACCCCTCCTGGGTCAAAGGAGGAGAGAGAGAGAGAGATGAGAGGTAGGATCTGTACTGTACACTTCTGGTTTCTGAAAGTCTTGGTGAATCCTTACTGGGATTCTCACTCCTAGGGTTCTTGGGGTTCTTCAAGCCCCTTTGCCTGCCATCTATCTCTCACCTGGATTTCCCTCATAGATATGACATCCTTTCCTGCTGGTGTGCTTGGCTTCACCATTAGCTCTTAGTAGGGAGATGATCTTTGTAGGGCTCCGTTATTCCTCCAGGTGGTCCATGTGGGCAAGTCCTTTAAGAAGGCTTTCGATTGGTGGTCTCTTTCATGACATCCCAGATTGGGAGCACAGAAACACTTGTGCATCCTTTCTTCCCCCAAACTCTGGGACTTCAGACCATTTGCAATGTAGCCACCTCTTCTTGATGACCTAAGGAGCCACCTAACAGCAGCCAGGTGCATGTAGGCTTTGACTTTTCTAGGTATAGGTCCACTAGTACTTTAATCTCTTGGAGATGCAGATTGAGTTCCCCAAGTGATTTCCATTAAACCTTTCTTGCTTGTCTTGGTGTGAATATTCCTTCTTCCCCAAATACATACACAGACAAAGTGGAACTCAGAGAAACCTCTTTCCTCTGATTTCTACCTCCCTTTGACCTATCCAACCTCTTTTATAGGCTGAAGGCAGTTGCTAGTTAAGTTTCCCCAAACTGTTTTTCATTTACCCCCCTGTAGAGAGCAAGGTCCCTCACTTTAGAATTTGTGGCAGTTGGTGTCTATTATCTTGGGGCCTTAGGCAATGTGAGTCTCACTGCAGCTTTCTGCTAATGATAGATCTAGGAATGATCAAGGCTATATGCATGGAAGGAGGCTGGGGTTTAAAAAAAAAGTCTAGAATGTATTAAACTTTGAGATGAGTTTTGAACAAAACCTTCAAATTCTTAGGCATCTGACTTAGGCATCAACACCTCCCCTATTCCTCTACCGTTTAGAATATTGGAATAATTCTGGGAGAGGCTGACAGTGGTTGTAATGTTAGATAAAAGCTTCAATAGCTCTTTCTGTTTCTTTCCCATTCCCCAGCCCCCCACAATAGAGACTGAAGGGCCCAAACCAAATAGACCTTATATATCTTTTGGGACTGAGAAGAAATGTCTCTATGGTGTTTTTATCAGTTCAATTACAAAAACTACAGTGAATGCAAATTGTTTTAATGCTTCTTCTGTGTGAATGAATCTTGCAGAGAACTGACACTTTTAGTGACCGAAGCACCAGAGAATTATTTCAAAGGAATCTTTATAATACACATACCAAGCTTGCATAAACACTAAGAAATCCCTTAGCAGCAATTCTTAGGTGATTGTCAAGCTGCATGGATTTCTGTCCCCAAATTATTTGAGGTTTAGGAGAGAACAGGCAGATAATCTAATATCTATATTTTTCTCTTGAATACCTAAAGAAAGAATAATAAATAGTATGGATTGACAATCAGTTACTGACTAAAATATTCCCATTATAGTTTTAAAAACTGGATTATAAATATATGTATTTATCTAGTGGCAAGACCTCTCAGGATTTCCTGTACCTTGTTACTAGAATATGGGGCAGTAGAGTCAGAAAAAGAGAAACAAAGCATCACTGATCATCATCCTTAGTAGGTTAAGGAATGGTTGTACTCAAGCAGGACAAATGTTCTAGAATTTCTAAGATAGGCACTATTTCTTATTATTTAGCATGGACCTTCAGGTGTAATTTCAGTGTAAGTAAAGACTTGAGTACCTACATGAATTAAAACCTTGGTGGGAATGTCCTCTTCTTTCAGGAATTTGGCACCATAGGTTGAGCAGCTCTGTTTCTCTTTTAAGAAATTACCATTCTCTAATGTCTTAGTAAGAAAACTGGTTATGTCCTTATTTCCAGGGACATGAAAATGTTAAAGAAATTCACACTGTAGACTTATCATGTATTAATTAGTCTTTGAAGGCTGACATTTTAGCTTAATATTCATGTTTCACCTTTGTGACTTTTTTCCCCATAGGTGGAAGCCAATCAGAGGCTGAAGTCAGACAGAAACAACAACTCCAACTGATGCAATCTAAATACCAGCAAAAGGTCAGATTCCATCTCTTTTAATTTTGGCAAGGAATTTGAGTACCAGCACTTTTGATAACCATGGAACAATACAGTACCTTTACCAAAAACAAAATCTTTAAGTCAATTGCAGAAGGAAACTCTCACAATCAAAGAAATCAAGTGAAGTGAGAAGTGAAGAGAAAAATATCTAGAATTCTTATCCAAGCCATAGGTATCAGCCAGCAGGACCCTTGATAAAGGGATTTGTTGTTTATAGATTAACTCTACCATGTTTTGAATGTTTTTTTTTAAGATTTAAAGATTTATTTTTATTTATTTATTTTTAAAGATTTAAAGATTTATTTGAGAGACAGAGAGAATGAAAGAGAGAGAGAGAGCATGAGAGGGGAGAGGGTCAG
>RCUC01101648.1:0-32167 GCA_003697995.1 Taxidea taxus jeffersonii | reverse complement strand
GAATCTGCCCATTTCTTGATTGGATTATTTGTTCTTTGGGTGTTGAGTTTGATAAGTTCTTTATAGATTTTGGATACTAGCCCTTTATCTGATATGTCGTTTGCAAATATCTTCTCCCATTCTGTCAGTTGTCTTTTGGTTTTGATGACTGTTTCCTTTGCTCTGCAGAAGCTTTTGATCTTGATGAAGTCCCAATAGTTCATTTTTGCCCTTGCTTCCCTTGCCTTTGGTGGTGTTCCTAGGAAGACATTGCTGCGGCTGAGGTCAAAGAGGTTGCTGCCTGTGTTCTTCTCAGGGATTTTGATGGATTCCTTTCTTACATTGAGGTTCTTCATCCATTTTGAGTCTGTTTTCATGTGTGGTGTAAGGAAATGGTCCAGTTTCATTCTTCTGCATGTGGCCATCCAATTTTCCCAAGACAATTTGTTGAAGAGACTGCCATTTTCCATTGAACATTCTTTCCTGCTTTGTCGAAGATTATTGAACATCGATTTGAGGGTCTATTTCTAGGCTCTCTATTCTGTTCCATTGATCTGTGTGTCTGTTTTTGTACCAGTACCATACTGTCTTGATGACAGCTTTGTAATAAAGCTTGAAGTCTAGAACTGTGATGCCATCAACTTTGGCTTTCTTTTTCAATAGTCCTCTGGCTATTCGAGGTCTTTTCTGGTTCCATATAAATTTTAGGATTATTTGTTCCATTACTTTGAAAAAAATTGATAGGAATTTGATAAGGATTGCATTAAACGTGTAGATTGCTTTAGGTAGCATAGACATTTTCACAATATTTGTTCTTCCAATCTATGAGCATGGAACATTTTTCCATTTCTTTGTGTCTTCCTCAATTTCTTTCATGAGTACTTTATAGTTTTCTGAGTACAGATTCTTTGCCTCTTTGGTTAGGTTTATTGCTAGGTATCTTATGGTTTTGGGTATAATTGTAAATGGGATTGACTCCTTAATTTCTTTTTCTTCTGTCTTGTTGTTGGTGTATAGAAATGCAACTGATTTCTGTGCGTTGATTTTTCTATCAGTGTCCCACAGATTTTGAACCATTGTGTTTTCATTATCATTTGTTTCCATGAATTTTTTCAATTCTTCTTTAATTTCCTGGTTGACCCATTCATTCTTTAGTAGGATGCTCTTTAGCCTCCATGTATTTGGGTTCTTTCCAAATTTCCTCTTGTGATTGAGTTCTAGCTTCAGAGCATTGTGGTCTGAAAATATGCCGGGAATGATCCCAATCTTTTGGTACCGGTAACCCAATCTTTTGAGACCTGATTTGTGACCCAGGATGTGATCTATTCTGGAGAATGTTCCATGTGCTCTAGAGAAGAATGTGTATTCTGTTGCTTTGGGATGGAATGTTCTCAGTATATCTGTGAAGTCCATCTGGTCCAATGTGTCATTTAAGGCCTTTATTTCCTTGTTGATCTTTTTTCTTTTTCCTTGTTGATCTTTTGCTTGGATGATCTGTCCATTTCAGTGAGTGGGGTGTTAAAGCCCCCCACTATTATTGTTGATGTGTTTTTTTGATTTTGTTATTAATTGGTTTATGTAGTTGGCTGCTCCCATATTAGGGGCATAGATATTTAAAATTGTTAGATCTTTTTGTTGGACAGACCCTTTGAGTATGGATATAGTGTCCTTTCTCAGCTCTTATTATAGTCTTTGGCTTAAAACCCAATTTATCTGAAGCAAGGATTGCCACCCCAGCTTTCTTTTGATGTCCATTAGCATGGTAAATTGTTTTCCACCCCCTCACTTTAAATCTGGAGGTGTCTTTGGGCCTAAAATGAGTTTCGTGTGGACAGCATATTGATGGGTTTTGGTTTTTTATTCATTCTGATACCCTGTGTCTTTTTATTGGGGCATTTAGCCCATTTACATTCAAGGTAACTGAGAGATATGAATTTAGTGCCATTGTATTGCCTGTAAGGTGACTGTTACTGTATATTGTCTCTGTTCCTTTCTGATCTACTACTTTTAGGGTCTCTCTTTGCTTAGAGGACCCCTTTCAATATTTCCTGTAGAGCTGGTTTGGTGTTTATAAACTCTTTTAGTTTTTGTTTGTCCTGGAAGCTTTTTATCTCTCCTATTTTCAATGATAACCTAGCTGGATATAGTATTCTTGGCTGCAAGTTTTTCTCGTTTAGTGCTCTGAATATATCATGCCAGTTCTTTCTGGCCTGCCAGGTCTCTGTGGGTAAGTCTGCTGCCAATCTCATATTTTCTACCATTGTATTTTACAGACTTCTTGTCCCGGGCTGCTTTCAGGATTTTCTCTTTGTTGCTAAGACTTATAAGTTTTACTATTATAGGACAGGGTGTGGACCTATTCTTATTGATTTTGAGGGGAGTTCTCTGCGCCTCCTGGATTTTGATGCTTGTTCCCTTTACCATATTAGGGAAATTCTCTATGGTGATTCGCTCCAGTACACCTTCTGCCCCCTTCTCTTTTTATTCTTCTTCTGGAATCCCAATTTTAATATTGTTTCGTCTTATGGTATCACTTATCTTTCAAATTCTCCCCTCGTGGTCCAGTAGTTGTTTGTCTCTAATTTGCTCAGCTTCTTTATTCTCTGTCGTTTTGTCTTTTATATTACTAATTCTCTCTTCTGCCTCATTTTTCCTAGCAGTAAGAGCCTTCATTTTTTAAAATTTTTTATTTTTTTTATTTAAGCTTTTTTAATTTAAACATATAATGTAACCCCACCACCCAGAGCCTCCATTTTTGATTGCACCTCATTAATAGCTTTTTTGATTTCAGCTTGGTTAGATTTTAGTTCTTTTATTTCTCCAGAAAGGGCTTTTATTTCTCCAGACAGAGTTTCTCTAATATCTTCCATGCCTTTTCCGAGCCCAGCTAGCACCTTGAGAATCGTCATTCTGAACTCTAGATCTGACATATTACCAATGTCCATATTGATTAGGTCCCTAGCCTTTGGTACTGCCTCTTGTTCTTTTTTTTTGTGGTGAGTTTTTCCGCCTTGTCATTTTATCCAGATAAGGATATATAAACAAGAGAATAAAACACTAAGAGGGTGGCAAAGACCCCAGAAAAATGTGCGTTAACCAAATCAGAAGAAACCCCAAATTGTGGGAGAAGAAAGGGGGTAAAAAGAAGTTAAAAAAATTAAACAAAAAGAAAAAAGAAAAAGGGGTCCCTGGGTGGCTCAGTGGGTTAAAGCCTCTGCCTTTGGCTCAGGTCGTGATCCCAGGGTCCTGGGATTGAGCCCCACATTGGGCTCTCTGCTTGGCAGGGAGCCTGCTTCCCTTTCTCTCTCTCTGCCTGCCTCTCTGCCTACTTGTGATCTCTCTTAAAGAAAATATATATATTAGACTGATGAATAGAACAGAGCCACCCTCTTCATTTTGGGAGTATTTTGGTCTCTTAGAAGAAACTACCCCAAAATTTTAAAGAAAGAAGAACTTTTATATAAACACACACACACACACACACACACACACACACAAATAAGGGTAAACACGAAGGAATGGAATATGACTGTAAAGATGAAAATTTAAAAAACATTCTGGGGGCGCCTGGGTGGCTCAGTTGGTTGAGCAACTGCCTTCAGCTCAGGTCATAATCCCGGAGTCCCAGGATCGAGTCCCGCATTGGGCTCCCAGCTCCATGGGGAGTCTGCGTCTCCCTCTGACCTTCTCCCCTCTCATGCTCTCTCTCACTCTCTCTGAAATAAATAAATAAAAAATCTTTAAAAAAAAACATTCTGAAAAAGAAGTTGATAAAATAAGTTGGTTGGGAAAAGAAAGAAAAAGAAAGTGGAGAGAATTTGCTCAGGCTGGAGACTAGAACAAAGCCCTGTGCTAGATTTAGGGTATATTTTGATCTATTAGAAGTTGTATCCCAAAATTTTTTAGAAGAAAAAACCCTATGTGTACACAAAAAATAAAGTTAGATATGATGAGGAATAAAATATGACCATAATAATGAAGGTTCAAAAAAATTTTTTTTAAAGAAAGGTATTGTTAAGATAAACTCATTAAAAAATGTTAAAAGAGGAAAGAGTAAAAGTTAAAAAAATTAGAATAAGAAAAAAAAAACTTAATTAACTTTGCAAGACTAAAGAATCATGGGGAGAAAGCCATGAATTCCATGCTTTGCTTTCCCCTCCTCTGGAATTCCGCTGTTCTCCTTGATCAGTGAGCTTGGTCTGGCTGGATGTTCTAGCTGATATTTTGCGGGAAGGGGCCTGTTACAGTGATTCTCAGGTGTCTTTGCCTGAGGCGGAATTGCACCGCCCTTACCAGGGGCCGGTCTAAGTAATCCACTCGGGTTCACTCCTCGGAGCTTTTGTTCCCTGAATGCTTTCCATAGAGTTCCGGAGACTGGGAATGAAAATGGCGGCCTCCCAATCTCTGGCCTAGAGGAGCTGAGAGCTCAGGGCCCCACTCCTCAGTGTGCCCTCGGAGAAAAGCACTCAGTCACTCCTGTCCTCCTGGCCTCTGGCCGTGCTCTGAGCTCACCCGACCTGTGTCTGGCACACAGCCCCACCTGGAGTCTCCAAACTCAGCAGATCCTTGCCCTTGCCGCTCTTCCAGGGGGGTCTCCCTAGATCTGCCACTTGTGGGGTCCCTGCTCAAAGAGCAGTGGTCAGACTGTGCCACAGATCACAGTTTAAGGTAACCCTGAGCTGAGCGCGCACTCCTCACTCTGTCTCTGTAGCCAGCTTCCCTGCTCTAATACCTGTGAGCTCTGTGACACTCAGACACACCTGATCCTTCTGAGACCACGCTGTCCCCATGAGGGCTCCACCCCTGCTTAGCCTCTGGAGCGATGTCCCTCAGTGGAGCAGATTTTTAAAAGTTCTGATTTTGTGCTCTGTTGTTCCGCCGCTTGCCGGGAGCCAGCCCCTACCCCCTCGGTCTATCTTCCCGTTGCTTTGGATTCACTTCTCTGCAGGTCCTACCTTTCGGAAAGTGGTCAATTTTCTGTTTCTAGAATTGCTGCTCTTCTTCTCTTTGATCTTCTTTTGGATTTGTAGGTGTTTGGAATGGTTTGGCAAACTATCTAGCTGATCTCCTGCTACCTGATGTCATCTCAGCCTGCTACTCCTCCGCCATCTTGACTCTTCTCCACATCATTAGTTTTGATGTAGTGTTCCGTGATTCATGGGGGAGCACATCTTCTTTGAAAACCCTTTTTTTCTTAGTTCTTTATTTTGTTTTATTTTATTTTAATTTTTCAAGTTTTTAAATTATAGTTGATATATATATTCATTTCAGGTGTACAACACAATGATTCAACAGTTATATGCATTACAAAAAGCTCAGTGCAACGAGCTTTTACCGTCTATCACCATACAGAGTTGTTGCAATATTATTTCCTATATTCCCTATGTTATACTTTTATCCCTGTGAATTATTATTAATTTCATAGCTAGAAGTTTGTATCTTATAATCCACTTTACCTTATATTGCCTATCTCCTCCCTCATCCTGCCCCTTGGGAAGCACCAGTTTGTTCTCTATATTTATGAGTCTATTTCTACTATTGTTGTTTGTTTGTTTTGTTTTCCAGATTCCACAAGTAAGTGAAATCATATGGTATTTGTCTTTTCTTTTCTTTTTATTTTAAAGATTTTATTTATTTATTTGACAGACAGAGATCACAAGCAGGTAGAGAGGCAGGCAGAGAGAGACGAGGAAGCAGGCTCCCCACTGAGCAGAAAGCCCGATGTGGGGCTCGATCCCAGGACCCTGGGATCATGACCCGAGCCGAAGGCAGAGGCTTTAACCCACTGAGCCACCCAGGTGCCCTGGTATTTGTCTTTTCTGTATGACTTGTTTCACTTGGTATTAGACTCTCTAGCTCCATCCATGTTGTAAATGGCAATATTTCATTCCTTTTTATGGCTGAGTCATATTTCATTGTGTGTATATATATCACATCTTCTTTATCTATCATCTGTCGATGAACACTTAGGTTGCTTCCATATCTTAGTTATTGTAAATAATGTTGTAGTAAACATAGGGGTCCATCTATCTTTTTGAACTTGTGTTTGCGTTTTCTTTGGGTAAATAACCAGCAGTGGAATTACTGGATTACTGGTACTTCTATTTTTAGTTTTTTTGAGGAGCCTGCATACTATTTTCCAGAGTGAGTTTTTTTGAAAAATTTTGAGATGAATATAATTACACAGCATTATTTGGTTTCTTTCCTGATTAACACAAAAGATGTAAAGGATCTGTACTCAAGGAACTACAGAACACTCATGAAAGAAATTGAAGAAGACAAAAAAAAAGATGGAAGACCATTCCATGCTCATGGATTGGAAGACTAAACATTGTTGAAATGTCTATACTGCCTAGAGCAATCTATACTTTCAGTGCCATGCCAATCAAAATTCCACCAGCATTTTTCAAAGAGCTGGAGCAAACAATCCTAAAATTTGTATGGAATCAGAAGAGACCCCGAATTGCTAAGGAAATGTTGAAAAGGAAAAACAAAACTGTGGGTATCACATTGCCTGATTTCAAGCTTTACTACAAAGCTGTGATCACCAGGACAGCATAGTACTGGCACAAAAACAGACACATAGACCAGGCGAACAGAGTAGAGAGCCCAGAAATGGACCCTCAACTTTATGGTCAACTAATCTTTAACAAAACAGGAAAAAATATACAGTGGAAAAAAGACAGTCTCTTCAGTAAATGGTGCTGGGAAAATTGGACAGCTATGTGTAGAAGAATGAAACTCGACCATTCTCTTACACCATATACAAAGATAAACTCGAAATGGATTAAAGACTGCAACGTGAGGCAGGAATCCATCAGAATCCTAGAGGAGAACATAGGCAGTAACCTCTTCAACATCGGCCACAGCAACTTCTTTCAAGATATGTCTCCAGGTGTGCCTGGGTGGCTCAGTGGGTTAAAGCTCTGCCTTCAGCTCGGGTCATGATCCCAGGTTCCTGGGATCGAGCCCCTCATCTGGCTCTCTGCTCAGTGGGGACCCTGCTTCCTCCTCTCTCTCTGCCTGCCTCTCTGCCTACTTGTGATCTCTGTCTGTCAAATGAATAAATAAAATCTTTTTTTTTTTAGAAGATTTTATTTATGGGGCGCCTGGGTGACTCAGTGGGTTAAGCCTCTGCCTTTGGCTCAGGTCATGATCTCAGGGTCCTGGGATCGAGCCCCACATCGGGCTCCGCTCAGCGGGGAGCCTGCTTCCTCCTCTCTCTCTCTGCCTGCTTGTGATCTCTGTCTCTGTCAAATGAATAAATAAAGTCTTTAAAAAAAAAGATTTTATTTATTTATTTGTCAGAGAGAGAGGGAGAGAGAGTGAGCGAGCACAGGCAGACAGAGTGGCAGGCAGAGGCAGAGGGAGAAGCAGGCTCCCTGCCGAGCAAGGAGCCCGATATGGGACTGGATCCCAGGACACTGGGATCATGACCTGAGTTGAAGGCAGCTGCTTAACCAACTGAGCCACCCAGGTGTCCCTGAATAAATAAAATCTTAAAAAAAAAGATATGTCTCCATAAGGAAACAAAAGTGAAAATGAACTTTTTGGGATTTCATCAAGATCAAAAGCTTCTGCACAGCAAAGGAAACAGTCAACAAAACAAAGAGGCAACCCATGGAAGGGGAGAAGATATTTGCAAATGACAGTACAGACAAAGGGCTGATATCCAAGATCTGTGAAGAACTCAGACTTGGGGTGCCTGGGTGGCTCAGTGGGTTAAAGCTGCTGCCTTCGGCTCGGGTCATGATCCCAGGGTCCTGGGATTGAGCCCCGCATTGGGCTCTCTGCTCTGCGGACAGCCTGCTTCCTCCTCTCTCTCTCTGCCTCTCTGCCTACTTGTGATCTCTGTCTATCAAATAAATAAATAAAATATTAAAAAAAAAATAAAAAAAAGAACTCAAACTCAACACACACAAAACAGATCATCATGTCAAAAAATGGGCAGAAGACATGAATGGACACTTCTCCAATGAAGACATACAAATGGCTAACAGAGTGATTGGATTAAAATCAGATTCACAAGAATCAGAGATCTTTTCTGTGTTAAGCTTTAGTAAAATTTCAAGTATACAAGCAATTATGAAACCCAGGGAAAATAAGCAAAAGTCTGGAGTGTCCACATCACTTCCCAGGTCCTATGTGTTTCATTAGAATGAGCTGTGGGTTGGGTTTAATGTAAGAAATCTCTGAGTGATGTCTAAGTGATGGTGTATAAGAATATCACGCAAAGGAGTATGTTTCATTGAGAGACATTTCCATTTTCTTATCTGAAAAATACGTAACATGATAAACACATGACATTTTTCAAGGAGCCATGCCTTTGTAAATTATAGATTCCAGGTTTATTTACTAGAAACAATTCTAGATGTATTCAGAGCAGACGTATTCTGTTAGATAAAAACTATGCTGCTAGTGAATACCATTACTGAGTTTGTTCTTGTTTTTTTCTTTCTTTCCAGGAGCATCCCTGTTAAAGGGGAGGGTTGACTGTAGGACTATTGCTAACCCTTTCCTTCCTATGTCTTAAAATAGAAGCATATAGTATTACCACTGAATTTGTGACTTAAAAAGTGTACGTGTGTTTCTTAACAGCAATTTTAAGTACTTTCATTATTATGGTTCCTATCCTGTGCTCTAATGCCATTTCTCCTAAATTCCTTTTACAGTATGTTAGCCAGAAAAGAAGGCAATAATCCAAGTGTGAACTAATCAGGTCTTGAATTTGACAAATACAGGAATTGTCCAAGTTTGGGGGGTTTATTAAGTCCTTTAGGATAGGCATATCTGCTCCTCCTCCTCCTCTTTATGCTGGGTTACCGGCAGGTGTAATAATCAAGTCTTGTACAGCTTCTTCCAAGCAACTGCAAAAAGTATGAGATGAGGTTATCCATATAGATGCTGCGGTATATAACTGGCACTGGGCACATGCCCCAAAGCTGTTGCCACTGGCAGTCAGAGTAGCATGGCAACTAAGGGTAGGGGCTCTGTTCTTAGACAGACATGGATTCAAGTCCTGGTTCTGCTACTTATCTATGACCATCAGCAGTTTAACTGAAACCTCAGTTGTATTATTTATATAGTGTGTATAGGGTTGTTGTTAGGATAAAGGAGATAATGCATTCAAGGTTCTCAGTCCTGTACCTGACACTTTAAAAGTGTTATAACTCTTAAATGTTCTCATTATTAGTGTTGCTTTTCTTTTTTTTTTAAAAGATTTTATTTATTTATTTGACAGAGATCACAAGTAGGCAGAGAGGCAGGCAGAGAGAGAGGAAGGGAAGCAGGCTCCCTGCTGAGCAGAGAGCCCGATGCAGGGCTGGATCCCAAGACCCTGGGATCATGACCCGAGCCGAAAGCAGAGGCTTAACCCACTGAGCCACCCAGGCACCCCAGTGTTGCTTTTCTATAGATCTTCTTCCAGGTTGCTATCTTTCCCTTAGCACCCTGTGGTGTTATGATTGAGCACTTATTAATTCATTGGGTTGCTTTTGAATTGAACTTCCATTTATTGATCTTGTTCACCTGGACTGATTTTTAATTCTCCGATTCTCCAAGAATTAGAGTGCACCAAGTGATAAACTCTGGATATGAGGAATCTGGAGTTATAAGGGGTTCTTTGTCATATATCTGTAGAATCTCTAGAGCCAAAGTGATCTTACCATTAGCATCAAATGGTACTTTCACCATGAGTATGTGTTTGTTTCTAGGATTGTGCTCAAAGCTTAAATTCAAGATGGGAGGACAGACAGTAGGAAGCACACTGAGTTCTGTTTTCTTTCTTTGCCCAGACTTACTTAAGAGAAAAAGCAACTGACAGTATTAATGATTACTTGTCATGTAATTCTTAAGCAGTTTGTTTTCACCTGCTAGAAACAGCAGTGCCCTCTCATCATCTTGTCTTACTTTTTCTCCCTTAGATGCACAGGAAGCTTGATAATCGTATCAGCCTACAGAATATTAACACAGGTCTGCAGTGTGCTGATTGGACCTGGTGAAGAGAAAGTAGTTGGTAGCTTAGTTGCCTGCTACATATAGGCCAGGAAATGCAGCAAAACTCCATGAAAATAATGGAGACATCCACTTCAACAGAGTTGCTGTAGATCCATAGTTAGTTCCAAAGAGAAAGATAGCTTGCCTCTTTACACTTACATGTTAGCTGAGCCTCTGAATTTTTGAAGTAGATTGAGAATGTTCTCATTAAAAACATTGATCTAAGTGGATTTTCTGAGGTCAAAATTTTAATAGTTTTTTAAAAAAGATTTTATTTATTTATTTGACAGAGAGAGATCACAAGTAGGCAGAGAAGCAGGCAGAGAGAGAGAAGAAGACTCCCTGCCAAGCGGAGAGCCCGATGCAGGGCTCAATCCCAGGACCCTGAGATCATGACCTGGACCAAAGGCAGAGGCTTAACGCACTGAGCCCCCCAGGTGTCCCCAAATTTTAATATTTTTTATCTAATAAAAACATTGCAGGGAAGAAGCAGAATTGTTTCATTGGACTTGTAAAAAATACATCTTTAAAATTGAAGGCTAAAATTCTTTCAAGTGTGAAATGTAAACAAATTTATTTTTTAAGGTTAAGGGCAAGCTCATGAATGAAATCTTATTAATGATGTCATTAGGTAAATTAGGAGAAATAACTTAAAATTAGATGAATTTAATTAAAAGAAACTTGCAATTTGAAAAGTACTTTGTCCACATTTATTTTTTTTCTAAAACAGGCATGTTTTAAAGAGAGTGGTTTTTTAAAAAAAATATTTTTATTTATTTATTTGTCAGAGAGGAGAGACAGAAAGAGCACACAAGCAGGCAGAGAGGCAGGCAGAGGCGGAGAGAGAAGCAGGCTCCCCGCCGAGCAAGGAGCCCATGCAGGACTCCATCCCAGAACTCTGGGATCAAGACCCGAGCAGAAGGCAGCGGCTTAACCCACTGAGCCACCCAGGTGTCCCTAAAGAGAGTGTTTTTATGTGAACTGTACTCTAGGATAAAATGTATTCACAAAAAGTGATTTTTCTAGGTCTAATCATCCATTGCGTATATGTCAAGATGGCATATGTGTTGTAACTGCCATTACAGAGAGGTGAATTGCTCTATTTAAAATGATTTTAATCCTTAGATTATTTAAATTTGTTATGTATAATACGTATTATGTCTGGATTTATATACCAAATTTTGGAATACAGTCTATTCGTTTTGAAAAGTATGTTTTCATGACACCTTTGCAATACTTGGAATATGGTACCCAAGGAATTATTATTTGTAAGTAATTTGAAATTTTATCAAAACAGTGGAATAAATGTTATAGTCTTAATTTAAATAAAATATTTAGTATACTATTTTTAAAAATGTTCTCTGGCTTGTACCTTGAAGATTTTACTGTGGCCAGGAGTGGGCAAAAGTTTCCTAGTTGGTCTAAGCTGTAGTGCAAACTACTCTGTCCCTTATTATCTATTCCTTTCAGCCCCACACCATTGTTTTAGATTTCAACTATGGAATAAAACACTCTTCTCCATTCATGACACATAATCATTGGTCTGTGCAAGGCCCATCTCTTGTTTTATCCGTTCATTTCTCTTTCATTGTTACCCTATTTGCTCGAATGAACTTAATGAGTATCTTTTACTTGTTCTTTTAAATGTGTTATTCTCTGCATGTATTTTTAGTTTACATAAATGATACTATACATCTGTTTCTTATCTTTTTCACTCAGGGCTATAATAGGTAATGTCCACCTATGTAGCTATGTGTATAGTGAATCATTGCTCCTAACTTATGAGTTGTATTCTAAAGTATAAATCCATATAATTTTATCAATCCATTACTCCAGAATGGCTATCCAGATTGCCTTAGATTGGTATTGGGATTACCAATACTGATAATGCTGTAACTAACAACATAGTACATGTCCTCTTAGGACTTGGGCAAGAACATTTTTGAGATAGACTGAGGAGTCAAATTCTTGAGTCATAAGATAAGTGTATAATGAATTTAACTAAGTAGTAGATTGTTCTCAGAAACATGAATTGTCCATACTTCTCCAAGTAGTATTAGAGGGTTCCTGTGACTCTACATATTCTCTAATATGTGCCATTACCCAGCTTTCTAATTTTACCAATGTCATTGTTGGTTTGATTTGTTTTTCTCTGATTACCAGTGAATTTGAGCATCTCTCAGTATTGTTCTTTTGACTATAGAGTCAACACAATCCCTATCAAAATTTGAGCAGGATTTTTTTTTTTGGAAACTGACAAGCTGATCTTGTCAATTATATAATAAGACCAAAAATAATAATAATTTTGAAACAAGAACAAAGTGACAGATCTTTCACTTGGTGACTTCAAAACATATTATAGGGGCACCTGACTGGCTCAGTTGGTAGAGCATGTGACTGTTGATCTTGGGGTTGTGAGTTTGGGCCCCGTATTGGGCCCCATGTTAGGCATGGAGTCTATTTAAACAAAAACAAAAAATAAATAAAAACAAAGCTTACTGTAAAGATTTTTTAAAAATTTATTTATTTGACAGAGAGAGAGTACAAGCAGGTGAAGTGGCAGGCAGAGGGAGACCTCTGGACCCTGGGATTATGACCTGAGCCAAAGGCAGATGCTTAACAGAATGAGCCACCCAGGTGCCCCTAAAAACAAACTTATTTTATTTTATTTTTTTATACTTTTTAATTTTTTTATAAACATATAATGTATTATTAGCCCCAGGGGTACAGGTCTATGAATCACCAGGTTTACACACTTCACAGCACTCACCATAGCACATACCCTCCCCGATGTTCATAACCCCATCACTCTTTCCTTACACCCCTCCCGCCGGACCCCCTCAGTTTGTTTTGTGAGATTAAGAGTCTCTTATGGTTTGTCTCCACCCCAATCCCATCTTAAAACAAACTTATTTTAAAATGACAGTCATCAAGACACTCTTAGACAGTGGGAAGAGAATGTAGCCCCCTAAATCCCGTAAGGATCGCTTGGTTGGCAACTAAAACCACACAGTGTACATGTCCCCTCCTTCTCCCCTACAAAATCATTCCTAATGTAATTTGCCCCCCAAAATGTGTCTTTCCCTGTCTTTTCTTTTAATTTATTTCTTCCGTCTTTCTCAGATCATTAAAAATCACCCATGTGGACATACATAAACGTTATCTAGAGAGGGAAAGACTGAGGAGTTATCACTCCAGTTTGAGAAGTCCCAAAGTTGATGATGTCACAGACCACTGATCTGTAGGACAAACCTAAGTCTCTGTCACTAGGCAGCCCTTTCAGAGCTCAGAGGAAGTCCTTTAAGAACCCTCAACAAATTACTCTCCCTCTTCCCATATTAAAACAACATAAAGCTAAACAGAGTCAAAGTTGCACCCCTTCCCAGAACAGGAGTTTACTTAGAGAGCTCATCTGCAGAGAAGAAAACTACTACTTACTGGAAAAAGTTGTTACGTGTGAAAGTCAAGTGGAGCCTGGTGAGACCAGTGGGGATAGTGCAGGGTGCTACAGGTGATGCTGACTTTGGAGGGCTAATGACAACTTTGGGTGCTTCATCAGACACAGTTTTTGGCTTTAGGCACATGGAACTGTCCCGAAAAGAAACATTTCTGATCATAACAAATTTCTCTTGGGCCTTGTTCTTTCCATGGGTAGTTAGATCCCAAGGGACTCCATAGTATTC
Source organism: Taxidea taxus jeffersonii (assembly GCA_003697995.1). Taxonomy (NCBI): domain Eukaryota; kingdom Metazoa; phylum Chordata; class Mammalia; order Carnivora; family Mustelidae; genus Taxidea; species Taxidea taxus. The sequence goes on along the minus strand of RCUC01101648.1, from coordinate 18,509 downwards.
ATGCTCCCCTGTCTCCCATGCCTTTTCTTATTCAGATGTTTTTCTTACCTTAACTGAGCTTCCTGAGGTCGTGTCCAGATGGGTAGCCTAGATTAGGAGAGGAAGTTTTTTGAGGGAGCAGTGCTCAGAGAGGCTGGACTCATGCATTTAGATTCTCCCTTAAGCATGTATTTCTCTTTATAGCTCAGGAGATCCATGGTTGTTGGAGGTGTTGATTTCTTTTGGTATCTGGAGCAGTAACCTGTGAACCCCATGTGGTGTGGTCCATTATAGCTCTCTGGATACTTCTCAAGAGACAAGACTTCTTCCATCCTTGGACTGAGGGTTCCTGAAGGGTAGAAATGGCATTTTTCTCATGTTGACTGTTAGCCAGCTTGGTGTAAGGTAGGCACAGTCAACAATGAGGGAAAGACGAAAGCTGTATGAGTCTGGCATGGGGCCCCAAGCTACTTCTTCATGCAAATTGGGATGGTAGGATGGCTGTTGCTGGAGGGTCAGATACACTCCACTGGAGGACCAATTAACAAACCAGGAACTGAGAATGAATGGAAGAGAACAGCTCTCCCATGCAAATAACTTCTTGTCCAAGTGAGCATGGGTTCAGAGACCCAGGGATGGAAGGAAATTCTAAGCACTACCTTACATGGTGTCATACATTATCTTATAACAACCCATGTGACCTTGGGTCTGCAGTAAACCAAATACATGGGACCAATTAAAAGACATGTTTGTTTTACATCATAATATATTAATTTTTTTGAAAATTTAATTTTATGTAATCTCCATACTCAGTGTGGGTCTTGAACTCACAAGCTTGAGATCAAGAGTCACATGCCTACCAACTGAGATAGTCAGACACCTGTATTAATTTATTTTTTATGTCTGTCTTCTGCCATTAGAATGTAATCCTCATCAAAGCAAGGCTCTATTTATTTTGCTCACTTTGAAGCCCCAAGAATTTAACACTTACCCCATACATACTAGGTCCTCATTAAATAGTTCTCAAATGAATGAATGAAAGACCAGAAATATAAGATGAACACAGGCCTGTCCCGATTTATGACATGGAAGGAAAAGAACCCATTTCTATTGAGTATTACTATGGGCTACAGAGTGTCCCAGGGGTATTATATAAGTGATATAATTTAGTATTTTTAGGAATTATTCTAGGCAAGGAATATTCTCCCCATTTTGCAGATAAGTAACTGGAGGCAATGGGAATTCCAAGTTTCTCAGTAGAGGTCTTACTATGAGTAAGTAACAGAAATAAAACTCACTTTCATATCCATCTGACTCCCAAAGGTTGTGTGTTTGAGAGGCTGGCACCTTGGCTGGAGGAATTGCATTGAGGATATGACTGAGGCAATCACAGTAATGCTGTAAGGTGAAGCTGCAGCCAGAGGATGCAAATCAGGAATCCTTTTTTATGAGGTAGCAGGAGAAGGATGAGCCAAGCAGAAGGGCAAGATCTACAGAGGAAGCATGGACAGATGAAAGCCCCAGGGGCTAGTGGGGGACATGGGATCCTGACAACATACTCAGTTGTCTGTAATTGTCCCCAATTGTCTTTGATAATTTTGGTTCCCTTTTCAAACTACGATCCAATTAAGGATAATTCATTGTATTTCATTGTTATAGCTCTTCATTCCTTTTTAATCTAGAATAATCCTCCCCTGACCCCCATCATTGTCTCTTCAAGAGCTGAATCAGTTTTCTTGTAGAAAACTTGATTCTTAATTCATCTGATTATTTTCTTGTGAGTTTGTTTAATTTGTTTTTTTTTTCCTCTGAATTTTCTATAAACTTGCAGCTAAATGTAAAGAGTTCATTTAGTTTAGGTCAAACATTTTTTTTTTAAGATTTTATTTATTCATTTGTTAGAGAGAGAGAGAGCGAGCACAGGCAGACAGAGAGGCAGGCAGAGGCAGAGGGAGAAGCAGGCTCCCTGCCGAGCAAGGAGCCCCATGTGGGACTCGATCCCAGGACGCTGGGATCATGACCTGAGCCGAAAGCAGCCGCTTAACCAACTGAGCCACCCAGGCGTCCCTAGGTCAAACATTTTTGACAGTAATATTTCATGGTGTTTCTGTGTGCTTTGTATCACACCCCATTAGAGGGCACACATTTTCAGAATGTGCCAGTATTAGTCATGGTAAATCTGGACACTGGATTAAGGTGGTGCTGCTGGATCTCTACCTTCTAAAGTTACATCTCCCCCTCTGTCACTGGCTAATAATCTGTGGGGTAAAATTTTGACACCAAGCAAATACCTAGTTCTCCATCAACATTTCAGCTAATTTTTAAAGTATCTGTTTATGATTTTTATCTGAATCAGTTGTTTCATTTGGGACTGCAATTTGGTGATCTTCTCATTCTGTCATCTGAGGAATGCATCTTTTTGAGGTCCATTAGCAGGCATGCTATCTCTAGGGAGATAATCTTTCAGATAGTCCTCGCTGAGTTGAAGTAGCCATCCTTGTCTTTAGGCCACTTTTCTTTAGGCACCCTATTAGCCTTCTGATCACTCAGTTCTTTATTTTGTACCTGGCAATCCTGGGATAACTGACCAGGTGTCTTAGTCTCTTTGGGCCATTATAATGGAATAACATAGAACAGGTGATATAAATAAAAGACATTTATTTCTCATTTCTGGGGGCTGGGAAGTCCAAAATCAATGCTCTGACAAATTCAGTGTCTGCCAAGGGCTTGCTTTCTGGTTTATAGATGGCTGTCTTTTCACATGGTGGAAGGGGTGACTGAGCTCTCTGAGGTCTCTTTTGTAGGGTTACTAATCCCATTCCCAAAGGCCCACCTCCAACTACAGTCACATTGGGAGTAGGATTTCAACATAAATATATATATTTTTAAGATTTTGTTTTTATTTATTTTTTAAAAAGTTTTATTTATTAGAGAGAGAGAGAGTGTGTGTGTGTGCATGCACTAGGCTAGAGGGGCAAAGTGAGAAAGAGAATCTCAAGCAGATTCCCTGCTGAGCATGGAGCCTGATGTGGAGTTCAGTCTCACAACCCTGAGCTCATGACCTGAGCTGAAATCAAGAGCTGGATGCATAACCAACTGATCTACCCAGGTGCCCCTTAAGATTTTATTTTATTTTTTTAATTTTTAATTTTTTATTAACATATAATGTATTATTAGCCCCAGGGGTACAGGTCTGTGAATCGCCAGATTTACACACTTCACAGCACTCACCATAGCACATACCTTCCCCAATGTCCATAACCCAACTGCCCTCTCCATCCCCCCCTCCCCCCAGCAACCCTCAGTTTGTTTTGTGAGATTAAGAGTCTCTTATGGTTTGTCTCCCTCCTGATCCCATCTTGCTTCATTTTTTCCTTCCTTTTCATTTTTCCTACCCCCCCAAGCCCCCCCACATTGCCTCTCAGATTCTTCATATCAGGGAGATCATATGATAATTGTCTTTCTCAGATTGACTTATTTCACTCAGTGTAATACCCTCTAGTTCCATTCATGTCGTTGCAAAAGGCAAGATTTCCTTTCTTTTGATGGCTGCATAGTATTCCATTGTGTATATATATCACATCTTCTTTATCCATTCATCTGTTGATGGACATCTAGATTCTTTCCATAGCTTGGCTATTGTGGACATTGGTGCTATAAACATTCGAGTGCATGTGCCCCTTCGGATCACTACATTTGTATCTTTAGGGTAAATACCCAGTAGTGTGATTGCTGGGTCATAGGGTAGCTCTATTTTCAACTTTTTGAGAAACCTCCACGCTGTTTTCCAGAGTGACTGCACCGGCTTGCATTTCCCACCAACAGTGTAGGAAGGTTTCCCTTTCTCCATATCCTCGCCAGCATCTATCATTTCCTGACTTGTTAATTTTAGACATTCTGACTGGTGTGAGGTGGTATCTCATTGTAGTTTTGATTTGTATTTCCCTGATGCCGAGAGATGTTGAGCACTTTTTCATGTGTCTGTTGGCCATTTGGATGTCTTTGCAGAAATGTCTGTTCATGTCTTCTGCCCATTCCTTTTTTTTTCTTTTTAAGATTTTTATTTATTTGAGAGAGAGACAAACAATGAGAGAGGAACACGGGCAGGGGGAGTGGGAGAGGAAGAAGCAGAATTCCTGCTGAGCAGGGAGCCAGATGCAAGGCTCAATCCCAGGACCCTGGGATCATGACCTGAGCTGAAGGCAGATGCTTAAGAACTGACCACCTAGGCACCCCATCTTCTGCCCAATTCTTGATTAGATTATTTGTCCTTTGGGTGTTGAGTTTGATAAGTTCTTTATAGATTTTGGATACTAGCCCTTTATCTGATATGTTGTTTGCAAATATCTTCTCCCATTCTGTTGGTTGTCTTTTGGTTTTGTTGACTGTTTCCTTTGCTGTGCAAAAGCTTTTGATCTTGGTGAAGTCCCAGTCATTCATTTTTGCCCTTGCTTACCTTGCCTTTGGCGATGTTTCTAGCAAGAAGTTGCTGTGGCAGAGGTTGAAGAGGTATCTGGTTGAAGTGGTGTTCTCCTCAAGAATTTTGATGGATTCCTGTCTCACATTGGGGTCTTTCACCCATTTTGAGTGTATTTTTGTGTGTGGTGTAAGGAAATGGTCCAGTTTCATTCTTCTGCATGTGGCTGTCCAATTTTCCCAACACAATTTGTTGAAGAGACTATCTTTTTTCCATTGGATGTTCTTTCCTGCTTTGTCGAAGATTAGTTGACCATAGATTTGAGAGTCCATTTCAGGGCTCTCTAGTCTGTCTTTTTCCTTACTTTTTAAAAAGCAAATATGTACCACAATGTTTTACGTAAAGCAAATGCTGCGATGTGAACGTTGCAGTTTGCAAAGAATAGAGGGAAGTGGACTTAGACAGGAGTAGTGGTCATGTTAATTAAGCAATCAGGTAATAGCATGACAAGTCAGTTTGCAACATCAAATCTGTTTCTGTTTCTTTTTTTCCTGATGATTAGAGGACTTGTGTTGTCTCCAGCCTCTGTTAATGTTTTGTGTGGGCCCTATCACAGAAACTTTTCAGAACTTTAGTAACAGCAATGTACAGCTTTATCTCCCAAATCCTCCATGTCAAAAGCATGTACTATCTTGGGGCTGTCTTTCTGTATGTGAAGGCTTACCATAGATTTGCTGCAATGATCTGTAACACAAAATCTTTTGTAAGCTAGATAACCAATTGCAGCTGTTCCAGCAGCAGTGGTAACTGCTGTGATCCACTCAACTACTATGCTGGAATTAAAAGTCAGACTCATGGCTTGCAAAGTGTGTACAAGGACACTGAACACAAACAGACTTGCCTCCCCTGCATAGCAATATTTGATTTATTAGTAAACTCAAATTATTAGTAAGCTCAAACTCAGTGTATGTGTAAAAATCCAAATTATTTGACAACAATTAAGTAACCATTCTATGCTTGTTGGCTTCCACTGCATTCTATGAGTTTTATTCTCATAATTAACAATAAACAGTCACATCTGATCACCATTTTAATAAACCAATATCTTGGGTTTGAGTATAAAAATCCTAGTAAGGTTGTTTAGCCTTGTCCAAAGTCAGTGACTGATAAACCCAGAACAAAAGCTCAGGGTATTCTCAGAGGCACCTGTGGTTCCTATGTCTTTTTACTTAGAGCCCAGAAAGGAGGAGGAAAAGGGTATAAACTCCTTTATGGGCTGTATCAGTCTGCTTGGGCTGCTATAACAAAATACCACAGACTGGGTGGCTTCAACAACAGAAATGTATTTTCTCACAGTTCTGAAAACTGGAGTTTAAGATCATGGTATTGGCAGGCTTGATTTCTGCTGTGGTTTCCTTTTTAGTTTGTAGCTGAGAAGGGTATTCCCCAGTATTATTCATCCTGAGAAGATGGGTAAGTTCTATGATAGGACTCAGAAGAAGGCCTTACTTACATTTATACAGGAAAGAAATTTCTTTTCTTTCAGAGGGTGGACAATGAAGAAGGCACTCCAACTGTGGGAAGGTAAGCTGGACACTCAAAAGTTTGGCAAACAGTGTAGCAGGGAGGGAATCTCATGCCTGTAAGATATTTGGGCTTCTTCAGGGGAACACATGTTTAGCAAGAGTTGAAGTTATTCTTCATATGGCAACTCTTTTTTTTTTTTAAAGATTTTATTTTATTTATTTGACAGAGAGGGATCACAAGTAGGCAGAGAGGCAGACAGAGAGAGAGGGGGAAGCAGGCTCCCCGCTGAGCAGAGAGCCTGATGTGGGGCTTGATCCCAGGACCCTGAGATCATGACCTGAGCCGAAGGCAGAGGCTTAACCCACTGAGCCACCCAGGCACCCCCATATGGCAACATTTTGTGTTGTACAAAAACTTCCAGGAACATGTTTTATTTTTATTTTTTATTATTTCCTTCCTTCCTTCCTTCCTTCCTTCCTTCCTTCCTTCCTTCCTTCCTTCCTTCCTCTCTCTCTCTCTCTCTCGCTCTCTCTCTCTTTAAAGATTTTATTTATTTGACAGAGAGAGACTGCAGGGGGAGTGGGAGAGGTAGAAGCAAGCTTCTCACAGAGCAGGGAGCCCGATACGGGGCTTGATCATGACTTGAGCTGTAGGCAGATGCTTAACAACTGAGCCATCCAGGTGCCCCTTATTTTGTATTTATTTAAAAATTTTTTCATTTAAATTCAATATAATTAACATATACTGTATTATTTGTTTCAGAAGTAGAATTTAGAGATTTGTCAGTTGCATAAAACACCAGTGCTCATTCCATCAAGTGTCCTCCTCAATACCCATCACCTAGTTACTTTTTTACTCCACCCACCTCCCCTCCAGCAGCCCTGTTTATTTCCTAGAGTTAAGAGTCTCTTGTGGTTTTTCTCCCTCTCTGTTTCCATCTTATTTTATTCTTCCTTCCCTTCCTCTATGTTCATCTGTTTTGTTTTCTAAGTTCCACATATGAGTGAAATCATATGGTATTTGTCTTTCTCTGACTTTGCTTGGTTAATACCCTCTAGTTCCATCGATGGCATTGCAAATGGCAAGATTTTGTTCTTTTTTTTTTTTTTTTTTAGGTTTTGTTCTTTTTTTAAAAAAATATTTTATTTATTTTTCTGAGAGAGAGAGTGAGAGCATGAGAAGGGAGAAGGTCAGAGGGAGAAGCAGACTCCCCATGGAGCTGGGAGCCTGATGCGGGACTCGATCCCGGGACTCCGGGACCACGACCTGAGCCGAAGGCAGTCGCTTAACCAACTGAGCCACCCAGGCGCCCAAGATTTTGTTCTTTTTGATGGCTGAGTAATATTCCTGTGTGTGTGTGTGTGTGTGTGCGTGTGTGTGTGTGTGTGTGTGTAACATCATCTTTATTCATTCATCTGTTGATGTAAAGCTAGGCTCTTTCCATAGTTTGGCTATTGTGGACATTGCTGCTATAAACATTGTGGTGCGGGTGCCCATTCAGATCATTACATTTGTATCTTTGGGGTAAATACTCAGTAGTGCAATCGCTGGGTTGTAGGGTAGCTCTATTTTCAACTTTTTGAGGAACCTCCATATTGTTTTCCAGAGTGGCTGCACCAGTTTGCATTACCACCAGCAGATCCTTGCCAACATCTGTCATTTCCTGACTTGTTAATTTTAGCTATTCTGACTGGTGTGAGGTGGTATCTCACTGTGATTTTGATTTGTATTTCCCTGATGCTGAGTGATGTGGAGCATTTTTCACGTGTCTGTTGGCCATTTGTGTGTCTTCTTTGGAGAAATGTCCGCAGGAACATATTTTAAAAAGATTGTGGGAGGGACGCCTGGGTGGCTCAGTTGGTTAAGCGGCTGCCTTCGGCTCAGGTCATGATCCCAGCGTCCTGGGATCGAGTCCCACATCGGGCTCCTTGCTCGGCAGGGAGCCTGCTCCTCCCTCTGCCTCTGCCTGCCTCTCTGTCTGCCTGTGCTCACTCTCTCTCTCTAACTAATAAATAAATAAAATCTTAAAAAAAAAAAAAGACTGTGGGAAAATCTTTGCCTTGGTTAGGGTGCCAGTGTAGTAAAGAATTAGTAGGTTAAGGAAAGGTGGTCTCTAAATTGAGGGAGGTACTAGGTAGTAAAGAGGAACATGCTCAAAAAGTGGAATAGGGTTCTGTGCTATTTTAATTTGGGCAATGAAGTGTGATCTGGGATAGAAGAAAGTAGATTCTGGGATGTAATGTCATGTTTACATCTCTGTTTTGTGGATGATTAACAGATGCTCATATGTGGATAAATTCTATACCACAGCCCTTAGAAACATGGCTGGCTTTTGATTAGCATCATCTCCTTTACCTAACAGTTCGGTAGATGCTTGAAAGTCTCTAATCTGATGCTGTTCAGTATAGTAGCCACTAGCTACATGGGACTATTGAGCACTTGAACTGTGGCCAGTATGAATTGAAATGTGCTGTAGTATACATGTGAGATTTCAAAGACTTAGTGCAAAAACAGAATGCAAAAAATCTCAAATATTTTTTATATTGATTATATGTTAAATGGCAATATTTTAGATTTATTGCATCAAATAAAATTTATTACTAATATTCATTTCATATAGTTTTACTTTTTTAAATGTAGCTATTAGAAAATTCAAAATGACCTATATGATTTGCATTTGTGGTCTGCATTCTGTATCTTTTGGAAGCACCACTTTGCCTATTGCCTACTTTGGACCGGAGATAGAAATCCTATGCCTCTCCTTTATCGCTCCTCCCTTTCTCTGTTCCCCTGTATTTTTTATCTTAAGTGGCTCCATGAGTTATGCTCTTCTGTGGGGAAGGTAGACTTGCCCCCCGCCCCATTCTGTTTTTGTATTTGGGCCTTTTCTACAAAATCTGTGAAAAAAGAAAATAATGTCTCTTGTGGGTTTTTTTCCCCCCTGTTACCACAAGGAAAGCACATCTTATGAGAACCATACATCCTTGTCACAGAGGCCTAATCTGAGCTATACATGAGCCAAATTCAATGCTACACTCACCATTCCTGGTGCTTGCTTTTTCTTGGGCACGCAAACTAAAGTTCCATTCTTCTCTAGCTCTACCTCCTCTGTGATGTTTCTGTAAGAATGATAACATTATGTAAACTATAGGTGCTTAAACAGTATTTATTGAGTGACTGATGACAGAGGAAACAGATATATGTTTCATTTTACAACTAGCAAAGAAGAGAGGAACTTGGTGTTTTAAGGGAAAGGCCCATATCCCTGCTCATCTGCTTCCTCCAGCTCCAGTCATGTTGTCGGTAGTGTCTAAGGGTGGTGGTGTTGGTGGTGGGAAGTCAGCAGCTAAGTTTCTGCTTTCTTTGGTGTCTTTCTTGGTAGAAATAGCAGTATATGAAATCTTTCCTGAGAACAAAGGGTTGGTGATGGCAGAGTTTACATTGGTGGTGTTTGGGATGATGAGGGTGTTGATGTTGGCAAAAGGGTTGATGCTTATGATTTGGGGGAGAAGAGGTAAAATCTTATTTTTTGTTTGTATCTCAGCATCAGAATTCTTGGTAGTTTTTAGGTGTTCTTGGTAGCTCTCTCCAAGTGTGTGGGACATTTCATTTTGCATGTAATTTTTTATCATTTGAACCACTTTTGGTCCAATACAACATTTTTTCTTCTTGCATTTCTGTATCTCTTTTTCATCCACACCACAGTGGTCTTTGCATCTTCCAAAACCCATTAAACATCTTCTCAAGCCAAAGTACTCTGCACAAAGAAAAGAGAAAACCAGTGGGCTAAGGTTACTAACTATATATGATGTTAAGACTGCTGGAGAGTGAGGCATAGAATAAGAGGGTGTTTATTAACGCTAAGTGCAGGGTTTAGGGATGTTGATGGAAACACCTCTCTGGCCAAGAAAGTCTCTGTACACCCCTAAAATCCAAAGGGGTGGATCTGTACACCCATAAAATCCAAAATAAATCTCTTTAGTCACCCTCATTGAGTAACTTTAAAAATCTAGAGCACATAGAGGAAAGGAGAAAAGGAACACTTTTTTTTTCCTCAGGATAAGATTTTAGACCTCCAGCTTAGACCCTTAGACACTTACAGAGCATCACTATCTCTCCTCATGATCCTAGAAAATACCAACAAGAACAAAGCCTATCATAAAACTAATACAAGGAAGACTTTCAAAAGAGATCAATAGGATTTTCAGCAGTGCTGACTTCTTGCCAAACCTGGTGGTCCATGACTTCACTCTCCTTGACAACCACTTGACCTGTGGTTCCTGGGGCATGGTGTTCTATCTTTTGTAGTCTCTCTGGACATTCTGTTCCTCAGAGGCCTTATTCATCATCACAGCCTTAGCCTCATCTCTATCAAGGTAACTCCCACATGGTTATCTATAGCTCCAAGTTCTCTGCTCATTTTTAGTACTTCATGTTCATCTGTTGAATTTTTTTCATCCCAGTGTCTCACCTTTTTTTCTGAATCAAGAAAGTTCTCCCTCACTCTGTAATCTTAACAACTGATTTCCCATGAATAGCAAGAAGCTTATGTAGGACCTAATATTCATATACATTTTAATATCATTTCTCTCCAGAGACAAAACAGTAAAATTCTTATATTTCAAGCAGCTACTTTGATTAACTTGCTACACTCATGTGGAATTTGGGGCTCAAAATGGCTAACTGACTTTACCGAAGATGACATAGCCATACTTGCTTATGTTACTCCTCTTCTTTTAACGTCCCAAGATAAAAACATTAGAAATATATTGACTCTTTCACTTTCCCTTTCCTGACCCATTGCCATTTATTCTAAATATCAGGGTGATTCTTCTGTTCTGAAACAAATTAGCCTTTTGCCAAAATGTATTCCTAGATGCCCTGATGAGTGATTTGGGGGTTTCCAAGAAGACAAACCCTGAGAAGAGGAATCAAACTCTGTAAAAATCTGAAAAAGTTGTGAGGGAGAACATAGACCTATTTACTGGATCCTTAGAGGAGATTTTTTTAGCACAAGGGTAAGGACTTTCTCCTTATTATACCAAGGTATAAACTAATATGAACATTTGCTTCAAAAGATGATTTAAATCAGAAATAGAGCAGAAATGAGATAGACTTGGCTGAGTCCCAGATGATAACTATGTAGAGGGCAGGAAGGCAGCCTTTATATGTTGGATAGTTTCCGAATACACATAAAATATCTTGCTTTCTCTGTAACTCCCTGTGTATCCCCATCAGACAGAGTCTAGGGGGTTGGGGCCTATGGGATGCATGGGGGATGGTGCATGACTGAGGCAATAGGTAAACTCTTCAGTCATCTGTTTGGGCATCTCCTCTTCCAGCATTACTTGGGTTCCCATTATCATGGACAGCCACATCCCTGCTTCCTCACACCGACCCCTTCAAAACGCAGGATTTCACATTACCTGTGTTCACCTGGTACTGTAGCATGAGGCTGGCAAAGATAGGAAAAAGGAGCTTCATGGCTGGGTGCCAGAGAGGAACCCTTGGATCTGGGTTGGTGTTCTTGAGCTCCAGCCTTTATTGGCCTCTTCATGGCCTTAGGCCATGAGCAGTGAAGTGCAGCCAAAGCTCCTAGCAGTTGTGTTTTCACTGATTGTGTCTGAGAATAGCCTTTCCTGAACACTTCTATGCAACACATTCCCTGCTCTTGATCCTGGGGGAAACACAAGACATATAAGATATGAAAGAAAGTGCAAGCCCTTTGCATCCCTTCTTCTTAATAAGTGAGCATGGCAAGAGTAATATATTTGTTTTTCTATTTGTCAGCTAATTATGCCCAAGGCACTTAACATGGGAGAGTCAGAAGCATAGAAATTGCTATCAAGTTTTGGAGGATTGTCTCTGTCTTTTTTGTACTAGTGTCTCCACTGTTTAGTAGGGGCACTGGATCAACATTAGAGCTCAGTGCATGCATGTTGAATGAGTTTGTTGGAGGGAGCTCCTGGCATAACTTTAACTTCTTCTTTTTTTATTGAGATATAACTGACATATATTTGTTTCAAGTGTACAACAAATGATTTGATATTTGTGTAAATTGTGAAATGATTATGGTAGTAAGTCTAGTTAACCCCCATTACCACACTTTTAATATTTACTGTCTAGCAACTTTCAAATATACTATTCAGCATTATTAATTATAGTTACTATGCAGTGCATTACACCCCTGGACTTAATGATTTTGTAACTGGTATTTGTACCATTTGACAATCTTTACCCGTTTTACCCCCTTGCTCCTCCTCTGTACCTTGGCAACCACCAGTCTGTTCTCTGTATCTATGAGTTCATCTTTTATTTTGATGCTACATATAATTGAGATCATGTGGTTTTTGTCTTTCTCTGTTTGACTTAATTCACTTAGCATATGTCCTCAGTGTCCATCCATTTTGTTGCAAATGGCACTGTTTTCCTTCTAATGGCCAAATAATATTCTGTTATATATATTACATTTTCTTCATCTTTCATTCATCAGTGGACACTAAACATTGCTTTTATGTCTTGCTATTGTAAATAATGGTGTAACGAATTTGGGGATGCATGTATTTTTTTAAAATTTTATTTATTTTTTAAATTTATTTTCAATGTTCCAGAATTCATTGTTTATGCACCACACCCAGTGCTCCACGCAATATGTACCCTCCATAATACCCACCATCAGGCTCACCCAACCTCCCACCCCCCGCACCTCCAAAACCCTCAGATTGTTTTGCAGAGTCCACAGTCTCTCGTGGTTCATCTCCCCCTCCAATTTCCCCCAACTCCCTTCTCCTCTTCATTTCCCCAGGTCCTCCATGTTATTTCTTATGCTCCACACATAAGCAAAACCATATGATAATTGACTCTCTCTGCTTGACTTATTTCACTCAGTATAATCTCTGTGTTTTTGAGTTACTGTTTTTGTTTTTTTTCAGAAGAGTACCCAGAAGTGGAATTGCTGGATCATATGATAGATCTTTTTGTAATTTTTTGAAGAATCTCCATACCATTTTCTTTTTTTTTAAGATTTTATTTATTTATTTGACAGAGAGAGATCACAAGTAGGCAGAGAGGCAGGCAGAGAGAGGAAGAGGAGGAAGCAGGCTCCCCGCCAAGCAGAGAGCCCGATGCGGGACTCAATTCCAGGACCCTGAGACATGACCTGAGCCGAAGGCAGAGGCTTAAACCCACTGAGCCACCCAGGGACCCCTCCACAGCATTTTCCATAGTGGTTGCATTGATTAGCATTCCCACCAAAAGTACACAAGGGCCTTGTTTTTTCTATATCCTTACCAACACTTGTTATTTCTTGTCTTTTTTATAATAGCTGTTCTAACAGGTGTGCGGTGATATTTCATTGTGATTTTGATTTGCATCTCCCTGATAATTAGTGATATTGAGCACTTTTTAATGAACCTCCTGGCCCTTTGTATGTCTTCTTTAGAAAAATACCTATTCACATTCTCTACCCATTTGTTAATCACATTTGTTGTTGTTGAGTTGTATGAGTTCTTTGTATATTTTGGATATTAAATCCTTTCAGATATATGATTTTCAAGTATTTTCTCCCATTTGGTAGATTGCTTTTTCCTTTTGTTGATGGCTTCTTTTGCTGTGCAGAAGCTTTTTAGTGTACTGAAGTCCCATTTATTTATTTTTGCTTTTGTTGTCTTTGCTTTTGGTGTCAAATTAATTTCTGTGGTTTCAGTTATAACATCTCTTCCATTTCTGATTTTATTTAAATCTCTTTTTTTCTTGGTGAGAAGGTTTGTCCATAAACAAATTATCTTTTCAAAAGACCAGCTCTTAATTTCTTTGATCTATTCTATGTTTCTTTAATTCTTATTTTGTTTATTTCTACTCTGATCTTTGTTATTTCCTTCTCTCTACTACTAACTTTGGTGTTAATTTGTTCTTCCTTTTCTACTTCCCTGAGTTGTAAACTTAGGTTGTTTATTTGAGAGTTTTCTTGTTTCTTAGGATAAGCTTGTATCATTATGATTTTTCCTCCTAGGACTGCTTTGCTGCATCCCATATGTTTTGGTATGTTATATTTCCATTTTCATTTGTCTCAAGCATTTTTTTAATTTCTCTTTTTATTTCTTCTTTGACCTATTGGTTTTTCAGTAGCATGTTGGTTAAGCTACACTGACTTGTGAATTTTCCAGGTTTCTTCATGTAATTAATTTCTAGTTTCTATACAATTACAGTCAGAAAAGATGTTTGAGGGGAATCTCAGCTAGGATAGCTGATTTCGTTAAGTATCCGACCATTGATTTCAGCTCAGGTCTTGATCTCAGGGTGTAGGATCAGACCTGTGTCAGGCTCCATACTCTGTGAGTGTCTGTTTCTTTCTCTCTCCCTCTCTCTCTGCTCACAGTCTCACACTCTCTCTCTAACATAAAAACAAATAGATAAAATCTTTAAAAAAAGAAAAGATGTTTGATACAATTTCAGTTTTCTTAAGTTTACTAAGACTTATTTGGTGGCCTAACATATGATCTATCCTGGAGAATGCTCTATGTATGTTTGAGAAGAATGGGTAGTCTGTTGATTTTGGATGAAATGTTCAGTACATGTTAAATCTGGTCTAATGTCTAGTTTGACCTCAATGTTTCCTTATTGATCTTTAATATAGATTATCTATTCATATATGACAGTGACTTATTAGTCTCCTACTATTATTGTATTGCAGTTTCTCCTTTGAAGTCTGTTAACATTTGCTTTATCTATTAGATGCTGCTATGTTGGTTTCATAGACGTTTAGAAATGTTATATCATCTTGTTGGATCACTTGTTCATCATTATATAGTTACTTTCTTTGTCTGTTACTAGTCTTAGCCTTCAAGTGTATTTTGTCTGATATATAAGTGTAGCTATTCCAGTTTTCCTTTGGTTTCCATTAGTATGAAGTATTTTTTTTCATCCCTTCATTTTCAACCAGTATGTTTACTTACATCTGAATTGAGTCTATTGTAGGCAGCATTTAGTTGGATCTTATTGTTGTATCCATTCATCCACTTTATGTCTTTAGATTGGAGAATTTAGTCCATTTACATTTAAAGTAATTATTAGTAGGCATGCACCTTTTTAGTATATGTGCTGCCGAGAGAGCACAGTAGGCATGCACTTTATGTTAATTGCTTTCTAGATGTTTTGTTACTCCTTTGTTCCTATCTTCTTGTTCTCTTCCTTTGTAATTTGATGTGTATCTATTGTAGGTTTTTGGTTCGTGGTTACCATGAAAGCTTACATAAAATAACTGATAACAGCGAATTTAAATTGATAACAGTTTAAATTCAAAAGCATTTTAAAAAAAATTTTTATTTATTCATTTGCAGAGAGAGAGAGAGCAGGAACACAAGCAAGGGGAGTGGGGGAGGGAGAAGCAGGTTTCCTGCCGAGCAGGGAGCACGATGTGTGGCCCAGTCCCAGGACCCTGGGATCATGACCTGAGCGGAAGGCTGAAGGCCGATGTTTAATGACTGAGCCACCCAGGCGTCCTTAAATGCATTCTAAGACTCTAGAATTTCTCTCCCCTTCCCATTTTGTTTTTTTGATGTCACAATTTATATTTTTTATTTTGTGTATCCATTAATAAATTATTATGATTATGTTACTTTACTACCTTTGTTTTTTTAACCTTCATAGTAGCTTTATAAATAATTAACCCATCACCTTTACATTAGATTGTTCTGAATTTTACTATATATTTACTTTACCAGTGAAATTTATACTTTCATGCTTTCCTGTTACTAATTAGTTCCCTTTCATTTCAGCTTAAAGAAGTCCCTTTAGCATTTCTTGTAAGGCTGGTCTACTTGTGATGAATCCTTTAGATTTTGCTTATCTAGAAAACTCTACATTTCCATTAAATCTGAAGGACAATTTTGCCAGGTAGAGTAGTCTCAGCTGGCAGTTTTTCTTTCAGTGTCTTACATACGTTGTGCCTCTTTACTCTGGCTTGCAGAGTTTCTGTTAAAAAAATTTTGTTACCCTGTGGGTAACAAGTTTTCTTCTGCTGCTTTTAAGATTCTCTTCTTGTCTTTACATTTTGAAACTTTAATTATAATGTGCCTGGTGTAGGTCTCTGTGGGTTCATATTTTTTGCAACTCCCTGGGCTGCCTGGATCTAGATGTCTGTGTCCTTCCCAGGGGTAGGGAAATGGTCAGTCATTATTTTTTCAAATAAATTTTCTGTCCTTTTTTCTTTATCTTCTTCTGAGACCCTTATAATATGAATGTTGGTCTGCCTGATATTATCTCACAAGTCCCTTAAGCTTTCTTCTTTATTTATTTTTCATTTTTCTTTCTTTTTACTATTCTGATTGGGTGAGTTTCTGCTGTCCTTTGTGATCACTGATCCTTTCTTTCACTGCATCTAGTCTGCTGTCAGACACTGTATTGTATTTTTCAGTTATATTCTTCAACTCTGTGACTTTTACTCTGTGATTTTTAATATTTTTTATTTCTTTGGTGGAATTCTCACTTTATTCATCTATTCTTCTTCTGAGCTTGATGAGCAACTTTATGATCATTATTTTGAACTCATTATCTGATAAATCACTTATCTCTGTTTCACTAAGATTTTTTTCCTGAAGTTTTATGCTATTCCTTTGTTTGGAACATATTCCTCTGTTCCTTCATTTTCCTTAACTCTGTGTGTTGGTTTCTTTGCATTAGATGAAACATCCACCTCTCCCAGTCTTGAAGGAATTGCCTCATGTAAGAGATGAATCTTATTGTTCAACCTTACCCTTGCTTTGTCTCTCAAATTGTTTTGATTGTCCAAGTAGGTTACTTTATTTTTAGTGGCTTCCATAGCTGAGGTGTGATAAGACCTGTCAGTATTCCAAAGGGAAGGATCTCAGTCAGCACTTAGGTTCAGGCTGATCAGAAGCCTGATTCTCAAGCAGCAGCTTTTTTTTTTTTTAAAGATTTTTATTTATTTATTTGACAGACAGAGATCACAGGTAGGCAAAGAGGCAGGCAGAGAGAGAGGAGGAAGCAGGTTCCCTGCCCAGCAGAGAGCCCAATGCGGGGCTTGATCCCAGGACCCTGGGATCATGACCTGAGCCGAAGGCAGAGCCTTTGACCCACTGAGCCACCCAGGTGCTCCAAAGCAACAACTTTTAAAATATCTGAGTATTTCTCCCAGGAGAAGACTGGGAGATGGGCATTCCTGTCTGCTCCCTCTGTACTGAGCTCTGGTGATTGGCCATTTGAGAGCTCTTTCTTATTTTTATTATTATTATTTTTTTTTGCTACCATCCCACTGAACCTGTGAATGCAAGCCTCATCAGTCACCAGGGCCAGGCTCTCAAGAGATGTGTTCTCTGGGTGGCAGACATAAAATCTGGGTCACAGATGTATACACAAGCTCCTTGAGACACTGATAACCTGGGACAGGTCAGAGGGAGAGAATGGAGATGGTACTTGCTGGTCTTCTTGGTCTCTGGAGAGGATTGCTGTTGCCCCTAGATGTGTGTTTAATTGGAAGCCTATCTCCAGGCTACAGCTGTGAAGGAAGCCAGTAAGCCTCTTTCACAGAAAGACTGGGGATACATTTCAGTCTGCTGTCACTATGCTGTGCCCTTTAGGAGAGAGGGTGTAACTGGCTAAGAATTCTTCCTTTGTAACAGTGCTGCAGGCCTTGTGAGCACAGGCCCCACTGACTGCCAGAGCCAGGTGATAGGAGATGTCCCCTGTGTGGCAGCTGCAAAAGTCTGGGTGCACTGTGAGTACACAAGCTTCTTCCTTGGAGATACTTGTGACCCAGAGTGAGGCAGAGGCAAAGTAGAAAGATTGAGGCCACCAGCCTATCCCCAAAGAGCACCTCAGTAGACCTCTAGATGTTTTCCAAACCAGAAGCTCCAAGATAAGAAATAAGCTTCTTTCACAGAAAGATTGGGCATGTGTTTCAGTTTGCTGTCTCTGCATTGTGCCCTGTGGGGTTGGTAGCTAGTAAGAACTGTCTCTCCATTTGTTGCAATCCCATGGGGCCCATGAATACAAGCCCTGCTGGTCATGAGAGCCAGGCAATCAAGAATTGTCCCCTGGGTGGCAGCCTCAAAAACTGGGGCACCATGTGTATAAACTCCCCTCTGGGCAATAATGGTATTCTATAGCAGCAGAGGGAGAGAGCAAAGATAAGTGCCTTTCTCTGAGGTCTTTGGAGAGGATTACTGTTGGTTCTTAGATGTGTGTTTAATTAGAAGCTTGCCTCTCAGCTGCAGCTCTGAAGCTAATAGACCCCTTTCACACCGAGACTGGGCACCTCAGTCTGTTGCCTCTCTTCTCTGCCTTGGTGTTGGTAGTAGGTTAAGAACTCTTTTTCTTTTATTGTCCTGTGGGATCTGTAAGTGTAAGTACTGCTGGCAACTAGAGGCAGGCAGTCTAGAGATGTCCCCTGGGCAGCAGCAGCAAAAACTGGGGGGCCAGATGCTGTACAAGCTCTTTTCTCTGGGATATGGGTGAGCTGAAGTGAAGCAGAGGGATAGCACAAATATGGCACCCACCAGCTCCAGTCTCTGGAGAGTATTTCAGTAGTCCCCTGGATGTGTGATAAAATAGATGCCTACCATGCTGC
>ML097283.1:3068-48158 GCA_003697995.1 Taxidea taxus jeffersonii | reverse complement strand
TTCTTCTTCTTCTTCTTCTTCTTCTTCTTCTTCTTCTTCTTCTTCTTTTTACTTTCTTGAACTGCTTCTTAATAAATCCTAGGAAATGAAGAGGTGAGATGCTTCCCAGTGATATGTTTGGCAGTCACAACAAAATAGGGTTGAAGGGCCGCCAGAAAGAAAAGTTCTGGAGATTCATAGTAGCAGGCATTTTTGAAGAGCTGTTATAAGAAGACAAACTAGATTTTTTAAATGGTGTATAGCTTAAAAGGACAAAACAAGGACAAATTTTGAGAAATCGATGGGAGATGTTTTAGAACCATCCTCACTGTGTTGCTCACCTGTCTGCCTCACATTGGTTACCGAGAGCTCCTGATCCTCTCTACCCTGGAGTGTACAAAAGTGTTCTACTCCAACCAACTCATCTGCATCTCAGTCTCCTACCTGAAAACAAGCGCTCACCATCCATCGTCCACCTCAATGTCTCACTGATTAATCACCCTGCATTCTGCTATGGCCACTAGCTTCAGACCTTTTTGAAACGTAGAGAGGACAATATCAACTTCCTACTAGCTTCTCCTGACTCACATTTTCTAGACCAATGTTTTACAAAATAAGGTATGTAGGCATATTCTTGAAGATACAACATTGTATCATGGTTTTTAAACACTGAGTTTACAATATCTCTCTTTTACAGGGAAGCTATGAGAGACATTTACATAGAATGAACTTTAGTTTCTTAATTCTCTAGGGATCTGTAGGTGTATTTTTAGGAGCCTATAACTTTTTTTCCCTCTAGAGTAGATTGAAATACAGGGGTATTGTGAGACATTCTAAAGTCTTTACACCTCTTCTCTCCCACTGCAAACTTAATATTTCAGCCATATACAACTTCTTATTTTTTGGTAACTAATTTCACATTTCTGTTCACTGTGCATATTGTCCCCTCTGTTGGAAATGCTTTTCCTCCTCCCTTCTTGGTGAGAATTTACTGATATTTCAAGATCCAGTTCAATTTTCTTGGGAAACATGTCTGGTTTATCTCTGGGTTCCTACCTCATTTTATACACCTGTCACATTGTGTTTTCCCCATGTGCCTGTGTGGGATTTCCTCATTGGATAGTAAGCCCCTTGAGGTCAGAAACTATGCAACTGTCATCTTTATGCATCTTTAAGCATCCATAAATTCCTGTAGTATCGGGATCATATAAGTGTTCATTAAATTGAATAGAACTAAGTGTGTTGTTGTTTTTTTTCCCCTCAACTTGGAGCTTTTTGTTGTACCTTATGAGGTAGGTTAGTCCCTGTCCTTGAATGGCCACCCAGGAATGTTTTCATAGTGACGTCTCAGCACAGTACGGGATGTTGGCGTGAACACATGAAGTTTCTTCAGCTCTAAGTTTCTATGATCCTAAGTTGCACTGTGCTTAGGGCTGCGAACACAACTTTAAATTAGAGTTGTTCCTTGTTTTTATACCTTTTTCCCTTTTGGGGTCACAGGAGCTGCCTTTTCTCTTATCTCCTTGTTTTTGGGAACTCCTCCTGAAAAGCTATTTGTCTCCAAAAATGCTATCTATCTCTTGGTCTGTCTCAAGAAATTTTTTCCATCATTCTCCCTCCCCATTTTCTACTACACCCAACCCATCATGGCCTATTTTCTCAGGAGTCAGTCCATACTTGCTTTCTAAGCTAATTGTCAGAAAAATTAATGAGTGATAGGTGATTTGACAACAACTAACCCCGGTTTAACATAATTAGATCTGCCATTATTGAAGAAATGTTATAAGTTCCTTACATGTATTACATCATTTAGTCTTAACGCAAACCCCATAAATTATTATTCTTATCTACATTTTAAAGATGGTGAAACTAAGGCCCAGAAGTGAAATAACTTATTCAATGTGATATATCTAGCAAGTGGTGGAGTTTAGATCAACTTCCAGTCAGTTTGATTGCTTTTAACCACTTCGCTAAACTGGCATTCCTCCCTCAGCCCCCAACACACATGCCACTGCTAATTTTGCATTAACACAACTATAAACTGTGAAGTACAAGACACCATGGGCAGTCAGAGATTTGGATGTGAGAAGATTCTTCTTTGAATCCAATAGCCCACACTTCCTGGGACCAAATATTTACCCTAATCAGAAGACTACCTTTTATAATATATACTTATTTTTTCCTTGCTTTATTGAAGAACATGAGTCTCTTTTACACAATTCACAAGTGGCATATTTTCAATATTTATTTCAACATTTAAATCTAAGAGGAAAGCTGAGGTTACAAAAATAACTTCAGCAGATGAAAACACAACAGCTCCTCCATCCCAGACTGGCTGTAAGAATATGTTCAATGGGATATACATTACACACCTCTCACAAGGCTGGAAAGAATCAAAGGGCAGCAATAACTGTGAGGATCAATCAAAACTGACCATTCCATTCCACCTGCATTTACTGAGAGAAGAATGCAGTAGCTGTCTTTGCTCCTGCTTCTCCCATCCTGTGCTCCTCACAGCTATACTCACTTGAGCACTACTTGTAGGTCAAGATATCCCACATCCCACCCTATTCTGATTTTAAAATGTGTCCAGTGAGCAAGACTTGCTCCCAGATCTTTGTTCCTAATATCCTTCCCCACAGAAAGGAATCACTGCTTCTGAAAAAAATATAACTGATTCAGGCCTGAGGCACTGCAGATACAAGATGACTCTAGAACACTTTGTTATATCAGAAATAAAGAAAATGCTAAAAAGAAATAATGGGGAGGTGAAACAGAGACACAAAAGCCGGCTTGAATGGGGTGCCCATCGATAGAATCTGGGACCATCTAAGCACTAAGATAATTATACACCTTAAAGAATTATATACCATTGAAGAAATCCTGAGTGCTGAAAGTCTTTATTGATACCATAAGTGGATTAAAATAGATTGATAGATTATCTATCTACATAGATAAGGTAGATAAATGATAGATAGGTAATTAGATGGATAGATAGATAGATAGATGATAAAGAGGAAGCCCAACAGGGAGGTGGGCTCTTGCTAACAGTAGAATCTTGAGTGCTAATAAATGTAAAGGAAGTGCTGAAGATAGAAAATCATCATTTTGTAACCACCAAATGGATGGCAACTGTAGGAGAATATAGAATATTTGCACAGTGTTAAAAAAAATCTCCATGCTGGGATGCCTGGGTGGCTCAGTTGGTTAAGCAGCTGCCTTTGGCTCAGGTCATGATCCCAACATCCTCGGATCGAGTCCCACATCGGGCTCCTTTCTTGGCAGGGAGCCTGCTTCTCCCTCTGCCTCTGCCTGCCACTCTGTCTGCCTGTGCTCGCTCTCTCTCTAACAAATAAATAAATAAAATCTTTAAAAAAAATATCCATGTAGTCAATTTATTATTTTGAAAGAGAGGAAATAAATAATTATGGAGTGGGGAAATTGGACCATATATGGAGCAGATGATCAAATTTCACATCACCAATGTGAGATAGATGGTTGTCCTCTGCCTCCCAAAGGGATACTCTCTTAGAAAGACACAAAACCACCAACAGAGGATTCTGGATAAGAAGGCATTACCTGCTTCCATTTATGAGGAAGTATCAGACAAATTTAAAAAAAAATAAGAAATCCTATTTACAAATGGTAGGAGAAACTGTATTCCCCCAAAGTGCCAATCTCATTAAAGAAAAAAAGGGGGGCCACCTGGGTGGCTCAGTGGGTTAAAGCCTCTGCCTTCAGCTCAAGTCATGATCCCAGGGTCCTGGGATGGAGCCCCACATCAGGCTCTCTGCTCAGCAGGGAGCCTGCTTCCCTTCTCTCTCTGCTTGCCTCTCTGCCTACTTGTGATCTCTCTCTGTCAAATAAATAAGTAAAATCTTAAAAAGAAAAAAAAGGAGATCTGTAAAAATATTTCAGATGAAAGAAGGCTAAAGAGACATGGCAACTAAAGGTTACCTGCTCTAGTCTGGATCCTGTTATGGAGGGAAAAAATGTTATAAAGGACGTTATTAGGTCATTAAAAAAAGAATATAATTAGATTAGAATGAAGCTTTATATTAATATAGGATTTACTGTAGTTAATAACTGGTCTGTGATTATGTATGAGAATATTCCTGCTCTACAGAAAAGTACACTGATGTGTCCAGTGTCCAGGGATCAAGGGTTCTAATCCATACAACTCACTTTCATGTGGTTCAGTTTGGGAGAGAGAGACAGCAAACCAAATATAATGTACACAGTAAGTGAATAAGGGTTTATGTGTGTCTTTGTATCGTTTTATTGTTGTAATTTTTCTGTAGGCTTAAAATTATTTCTAAATAAAAGTTTAAAGAAAGGGATAAAACAATGTGCCCTTGATCAGGGAAAGGTTTCACTTATAGCTCAGATCAATGGTTGCTAATGTTTTCCCACCAGTATGTTGGCAACATACAACAGGGAGAAATAAGCTAAGTGGTGGGTTAGGTGCAATTTGAAATGCATTTAGTTTTATTTATGTATTCAGTTATCCAGAAACTTATTGAGCACCTGTCATGTGCCAGACAACGTGCTATGGTATGCCTTTTTTCTTCTCCTCAAAAGCATGCTAGACTATGTGTGAATAAGAATAATAAAATGCATTAGAAACTCATTTGGAAGCAAACTGGCTGAGTTGACAAAACTAGTTCCAGAAAAGTGTAGCTCCCCTTATTTCTGTGACCAGCCCATGTTCCTTGATGTTTCTTAGTAACAAAGTTCATGCTTTCTCACTTCTAGAAAATCTGCCTGAAAAACCTATAAATTACTTCTGTTTCCTTAAGGACGAGGCCCAACTTTGCAGTGTCGTTAAGACAGAATTTGGAGTCCTGCTGTTAACCTCTGCATAGTCCAATGAGACACCCAGTCCTCCAAATGGTAACTGCCAACTTGTGTGTGCAGCTTTGTCTCAGCGTATAGGCTCTGAGACTCCTGGCACCATGCATTGCCTTCCAGTATTATATCATTAAAGGTCCAGTTTGATATATTTATTGTTCCCTCTCAAGAAACTCTCAACCCATTCTGATTCATCAGAGTACAATGGAAAGGACTCTTGGGTTTTGGCAATTGACAATTCTCAGAACAGATTGAGCTCAGTCACTTAATGAATGCTTATAGCCAAATTATATAATATTTCTAATTTCTAATTCTGTTTCCTCTCTTTAAACTCAAAATAATGGTGCTCTATTTCTCAGAGGATGGTTGTAAGAATTGAGATAGTGTTTGGCACAGTGATTAGCTGTAAAATGTTAATCATTAGTATTACTTTCAGAAGATAAACACAATTTTTATTTTAATGACCGGAAGCAGGATTCCTCCTTAGGGTGATATAGGTGACATACTCCTTGTTTAAACTGTTTCTCAAAGAGAGCAAGGCCCAAAGGTTATGGTTAGATGGACCCAGGGATATGAAAGAGACAGTAAAACTATTCTATATAGTTGAGCAACAGAAGTTAGAGGATAAAACAACAACCACAATGACAAGAAAACAAAACAAAAAGTTAAGAAGAAAGAAATGAGAGAAAGTTTTGTTTACACAGTAGGGTGCCAAAGAGATTTGTAGGAGGTAGACTGTGTAGTGTTAAATGTGGAGTTGTTGACTTTGCAACAAGTTAGCCCTCTCTCACCAAAGTTCCCATTAAATCTGTGACTTGAGTGAATATTCTTGGTTTGTTGGTTGGTTGGTTTTGTTTTGTTTGTAGTTTGTTTCCATAATGCATATTGAGGTGAAAAAAGTGGGTTCTGTGACCAGGACCACATGAGCAGGGAAGAATCAACAGGTGCTGAAGAAGAGCAAGCAGGGCTGAGAGCTCTGCAGGAAGAGTAAGATCTAGAAGAGCCTCTGAGAAGGAATCTCTGACAAAGTACAGCAATCTTTTTTTTTTTAAGATTATTTATTTATTTATTTGACAGACAGAGATCACAAGTAGGCAGAGAGGCAGGCAGAGAGAGGAAGGGAAGCAGGCTCCCTGCCGAGCAGAGAGCCCGACTTGGGGCTCGATTCCAAGACCCCGGGACCACGACTCGAGCCAAAGGCAGAGGCCTCAACCCACTGAGCCACCCAGGGGCCCCCAAAGTACAGCAATCTTGAGGGATAATGAGATGGCAACTTAACCTGAAGTATAGATTTTATCCTTATTATAGGCGAAAGAATGGAATTGGCTCAAAGAGTCTAGGGTTCAAAGTTTTTAAACTAGGTAAAATACTAAAACTTGCAGAGTATGATAGATACACAGTCTTTTATCCATAATTCCAAAACACTACATGGTATTAAAATGTTTTGTTCAGTGTCAGTACTCTGTCAGTGGAAAAAGCTGACCTTATTCACCATTGGGCTGCCAATGGCATTTCTTTATTGTGACAGTGGGTGTATTTGTACCTTTTACTGAAGAGTTGTATGGGTCAGATTACAGTGTGCTGCTCAGATTCTGTGAGGATTGTTGACCACATAGGCATATATGCCACTTGTCCTTAGTCAGAAAATTCCGAATTCTTAAACATATCTGGGGTTTTGAATAAGAGATTACAAATAGGAGTTCAGGAAAAAACAGAGGAAATTTTAAATGAGTGATAAAAAGGGATTACCTTCCAGTGTATTTCTAAAGCTGAAATTTGCAGCTTTATCCATGGAATCGGATTCATACTGGGTCAGACTTAGGCAGAATTCCACATCAGCAGAGGAGGGGAGCCTCGGAGTCCTGGCTTTGTCGTGGTTTCCAGGATTGCGCAGTAGTGGTCCCTCGGGAGTTCCGTCACATAAAGCCTGCCGGTTGTTGTACTCCTCCAGGCGGGTGCAGATGATCTACACAAAAAACTTTATGTTAAAGGAGTTGTGGCTACCTCAACATCAAAGGGGTGGGGCAGGGAGATTCACGTAGAGGTTTATATTTTATAGGAAATTGTTGAAGGAAACAGCGTTCTGAGGGTTGTAGAATAAGCGATGAAAGCTAAAATCTAGAACAGAATTCTCATCTTGCATCTACTTAAGAAAATGAGTTAGAGGCGCCTGGGTGGCTCAGTGGGTTAAGCCTCTGCCTTTGGCCCAGGTCATGATCTCAGGGTCCTCCGATCGAGCCCCGCATCGGGCTCTTTGCTCAGCGGGGAGCCTGCTCCCCCACTCTCTCTCTGCCTGCCTCTGTGCCTATTTGTGATCTCTGTCAAATAAATAAATAAAATCTTAAAAAAAAAAAAAGAAAATGAGTTAAATTGCCTAGACCTCAGTAATCAAAGGAGGATAATAAAAATTACTTCATATAATTTTGTCAAATATGTATTTGTTGAAAACATTAATCTGACAAGCATTTGTTAAACATCAATTATAGGACTTTGCTGGATATATGCCCACAAAGCTAGCCCTGGTCCCGAGTTTACATCTGTGCCACTCACAGATTTCATGGCTTACATCCCCATTACCCGGTGAGAACTCCCTAATTCCCATCTCTAATTTAAAAACCACTCCTCAGGACGCCTGGGTGGCTCAGAGGGTTAAGCTTCTGCCTTCGGCTCAGGTCATGATCTCAGGGTCCTGGGATGGAGTGCCATATCGGGTTCTCTGCTCAGCGGGGAGCCTGCTTCCCCACCCCCTCTCTCTGCCTGCCTCTCTGCCTACTTGTGATCTCTCTCTGTGTCAAATAAATAAATAAAATCTTTAAAAAAATAAAAATAAAAACCACTCCTCTGAACTTTAATCCTGGATATCCATCTCCGACTTCCTATTTCAGTCTTATCTCCCATGCTTCTCACATGTAATGTTTAGACTCCCCAAACTCTGTTCCTCTCCCCATATTTCCTATCACACCAACTGTCCTGTCACTCAAACCCATGAGTCATCCTTTTTAAGCCAGAAACTGGTGAGTTTTCATTTGTATTTTATTCTCTTAAGTCTTTTGCTAATGATTGAAATCATTAGGCAGTCTTGTCAATTGTACCTCCAGAACATAGCTGGAGTCTGGGTACCACTCTTCAGTTTGCTTACAAATGTTGTGATCTGACTGCTAAAGTCAGGTTGGCTAGCCTTCTCTTAGCATTACACGTGCTTCTCCCTGCCACGGCTTTGTTCATGTCTAAGCATGCTCACTCCTTAGCATGGATCTGACATCTGACCTCATCTTCAAGACCAACGCAGTATTTTAGAAAAAACAGACCCTGCTAACTCTCACTTCAAAAGCAATTCAAAAGGATCTGACTCTAAATATGAAGGATTTTGAGGAAATCTTCACTGAATTACTTTGCTCATAGTTTCATTTATAAGTAGGCAGAACAGTAAACTAGGATAAAAATATTTCACTAAAGAAGTCAAAATGAGCTCTTTCAGTATAAATACAAAATAAAAATTGTAAACGATTAAAAATATCACACCATAATTTAATAGGCAGATTTATCTTTATTTTTTGTCTCAGTGTTATATAAATTAATTCATCTTAAAATCATTGATGCCTTAAATTCAGTGAGAGCAGCGAACTAAGTAGCAAGATATCAATCTTAACTCAGAATAAAAAGTGCCCGAGAACTGCCCTGCCATGACAGACTTTTCCTAATAGGCACATACTTCCACGGGAGGCCTGTGCCCACTGAGTAGATAACATTATTCTTTGCCAAATGTAGACTTCATTTACTTTAGACTCCCTTGATAAACAATCAGTATCATCTCCCTTAGAAAATGTGGTCTCGGGGCACCTGGGTGGCTCAGTGGGTTAAAGCCTCTGCCTTCGGCTCAGGTCATGATCTCAGGGTCCTGGGATCAAGTCCCGCATCGGGCTCTCTGCTCAGCAGGGAGCCTGCTTCCTCCTCTCTCTCTCTGCCTGCCTCTCTGCCTACTTGTGATTTCTATCTGTCAAATAAATAAATAAAATCTTTTTAAAAAAAAGTATCTTAAAAAAAAAAGAAAGAAAATGTGATCTCCACGAGGACAACTTCATTATTAGGACTTTCCACAGAATCTAGAATATAGGCTCAATCAATAGTGGATGGATGAATAAACAAATCAATGGATGAACCAATCAATCTTCTACAAACTACAGACGTGTTCAAGAGCCTTTTTAACTCGTCCTGTAGTCGGTACCAACCTCTGCCCTAGAAGATAGTTTTTTAAATATATCATTTTTATTAAACATACAATGAGGCCCTTTTCTGATTGAGACCATGAGGAAGGCATCACTGTGTATATTTTTAAAACTTGACACAAACACCTTGTAGGCTTATATGATTTTTCCCCCTACTTTAAGGATGAGGAAATGCAGTCTGAGTAAGGAAGAATACAAAAGGCTAGTAGCAACTAAAACCCTGTTTTATGATGAATACTTCTGTGGACAGCAGGCAAGACATGGAACAATACTTTAAAAGTGAAAAGCCTTCCTGGTCACTTGTTCACTTCACAGTTAAAAATAATCAAGACAATCTTATCAGTCTCCTGCTCCAGTGAGTTTGCCCTCTAGAGAAACATAAAAGCAAATTCAATTATCATGCGATGGAACTGAATGAGACATGCCCCCTAGGAATGGCTGCTACTATGTTGAATGAGAGACACTTAGAGAAGATTTTAATTTGGGGTCACTAAGATATCACTTATGAACAGTGTTGTGTGCTGGAAAAGAGCTGGATGCCAAATTCTGGGAGATGTGAGCACCAGTTCTGGCTCTGCTACTTACCAGCGATGTGTCAGTGAGCACGTTATTTAGACTTGCTAAGTCTCAATTTTCTCAACAGTAATAGGAAATCATATTAAATATAATAGGATATAATAATAATATACCATTATATAACATAGTGATGTATAATTCACATCTACTGTATTAATAAAATAAAATAGTAATAGAAAGTAGCACAGTTTTACTATATTAATAATAAAAGAATAATAGAAAATAGCACAGTTTTTTTGCCCAGCAAATGTCAGTTTCCAGGGTTCTTCACAATTTATGACATTCCTCAATCCTTTTATCCACACATGGTAATTGAGAGCTAGATCTGTTGGATGACTTATCTAAGGTCATATGATGCTTAGAGCCAGAGCTAGAATATTAATACACTGTGCTGATTTGAAATGTATATATCCACAACATTTATTACTGCCTGTAAATGGCTTAGGAATGGTTGAATAAAGCTAACCTAGCTTTTGCATTGAATATAATATATTGGATTCCTTTATCAGTCGATTAACTAGACTTCATGGCAGGTACATAAATGAAATCATTTTCATTCCTGTTGGAATAATAAACCATCTCAGGACATTTTCAAAAGATCCTATTGCCTCAAAAACTCCTACAACAGACTCATTTAAATTAGAGAGGTTTGAATGGAACTATTTTTGCTGAAATGCCAACTGCCAAGTGACTAAGTGTTCAGATGACTGGATGTATTAGCAACAAGGAGGAAATCTACCCTGGTTCCAGAAATAATTTGAAAAACTTAGCTCTAAGTCATCATATTATGACTTTGTATTTGTTAGAGAAGGAGACTCAGGAAAGGGAAATTGTTAGCATGATGGTTAGAATCATGGAGATTACAGTCAGACATGATTTCTAGTACTGACTATTATTAGCTACATGACCTTGAGCAAATTCCTTATGCTCTCTGAGTATTAAGGTTTTTCATCTATACATGGGGATTATAACACCTTTTTATGAAGGATCAAACAGTGTAACATATGCAAAGCACTTATTATATAGTTTCAAATAGAGTGTTTAATAATGATCGCTGTTGGGGTATCTGGGTGGCTCAGTCGGTTGAGTGTCTGACGTTTGATTTCGGCTCAGGTCACGATCTCATGACCATGGGATGATCTCATGGTCATGGAATCCAGCCCCATGTCAGGCTCTTCACTCAATGGGGAGTCTGCTTGAGAATCTCTCCTCTCCCTCTTCCCCCCACCCCACTCTGGTGCATGCTCTCTCTCTCTAAATAAATCTTTTTTTTTTTTTAAAGACAGCTATTATACTATTATTGAATACAAGACCATTGGGCATGCCACCAAATTGTTTTTAACCTGGCTCTGTAACACTGGTTAAATATTCATTATGGTAATAATGAATATTGATATATAAAGATGTTATAGTATTAATTTCCACCCATGGAACTGAAAGAATTTGTCAGATACTAAACCAGTCATTTTACCTTAACAGATACCATTGAATTCTTCCACAATAATGCCTTAAGATATATTATAATACTATTCTAATTTTAAAGAAAATATTTCCCAGAATAAATAACTTATTCAGCATCTTGTGGAGAAGTTACAAAAGTCCGCTGAAACTCGTGTTTCTGTGACTCAAAAGAGTATACCCTTCCACCACATTTTTCTGCCTTCCATTGAATTTATTGCTTTCATTAACACAGAAAACAAGCATATATAATAATTGCAGTCCATTTTTTTTCTGTTGAGATAAACCAAAGGTCAAAGACTTTAAATAACTTGTTCAATATCATCTGGCAAGAGGCGGAGGTCCTCTGATGAAGAAGTTCTTCTTTTTCTCTTTCAACACAGGTGATTTGTAGCATAGGATGGGGGAAAGAATCAAGTGTCCCAAGGCAAATGAAAAAAGAGAGATAGAAAGAAGAAACAGACATATTACTGGAAGTGAACCTAGATAATGTCCTCTTAAACTAAAGTATATAACAACAAACTACCAGCTATTAAAAGCTGTCAAGAGCAAAGATCCTATTAGGGCATTAGAGATTTATCTGGGGAAGAAAAAAAAAAAAAAGTAAACCATATGACATTCCACAGAATCTTTTCCATAAAGAAAAAAAAAAGAGAAGCTGTTATTTCACTGAGCTGTTGTCATGGTTACCTAAAACCCATGACTCTCTGCTGAAATGTGACTTTTTTCTTTTTTCTTCCCACTGTTTGCTTCCATGTGATGTGCTTTCCCACGATGAGTGGATTCCCTGGCCACATTTCACTCATGTGTATCATCTAGGAATGTTTATTTCTCTCTGTTTTGGTCTATCCTGACAGCTACCTTGATCTACCTTTCCTTTTTATGGCTGGTCTGTCTGCTGCTTGCATAACATTGGATCTGATTGTGTTGAGCACAAGTGTTTGTACTTTAACGTTATAAAGGACCCCCATCTCCAAAATTATTGGACTGCTTTAATTGAAAACAAACATGCTTCTACATTAAAAGCTCTTGGCATTAAAGAACTAGGTGAAAAAATATGTACAGAAAAGACACAAATTCTGAATATGAGAAAAATTGTTTTCTAAACATACTAACACTGATTCATATATTATTTTATTTAATAGAAAATCCCATCAGTAAATATTGTTAATCTTGCTTAAATAACACTCAGATATATATCAACTTGCTTGATTTTCTCTATTGTATATTCTTTTTTTTTTTTCGGCATGCATATACATACATATATAGAAGCCCAGAGAGAACTACATAAAATGTTTTATTCTGCATGTTGAGTGAGTCAGCGCTTATTTTGCATTGATGTGTCCTTGGCCTTGGGGATCCAGTGCTATAAAGAAGTAGGGTGGAAGGCATACAGGCATACAGAGTTTAATTTTTAATGTATGTTATTGTTAAAGTTAACATTTCTATGATTCTTAAATTTGTTCAATTCAGTATACATTTATAAAGCCCATTCTATGCCTCTATCATGGTTCTGGGCTCTGCGGATGCAAAAATAAATTAGAAGTGGTCTCTTCGCTGTAGCAGCTGACATTCTGATAGACAAAGACAGGTTTGAAAACAACATGAACTGAAGTTTCTATCATATAAATATGTACAAAGTGTAATGATAACTCAAAGGGGTGAGGGTCAGTTCTACCTGAGTAAGGGATGC
Organism: Taxidea taxus jeffersonii; assembly: GCA_003697995.1. NCBI lineage: Eukaryota > Metazoa > Chordata > Mammalia > Carnivora > Mustelidae > Taxidea > Taxidea taxus. The sequence continues at coordinate 35,375 of ML097283.1, read as the reverse complement.
AGATCAGAAAGAATCTAATGGAATATTTTTATTGTAACATAAATGAAAAGTTCTACATCGGAATATCGATGCCAGTTGTCTGTGCAACTGAATTTTAAGGGAGTCCAAGTGGCTACGAGTCAAATTTTATATCCGTAAATCAGGGACCTAAACGATCTCTTCTGAGCCTAAATGGCTTCTTATTAACAGAGAAACAGCATTGGAGTCAGAGACACAAGTCTTCAGTCCTCTGCTGCGTGACCTTGGGCAAATCCCACCTTTTGGGGGCCTCTTATCTTCATTCATAAAATAAGGGCACTATACTACACGCCACTAAATGTCTCTTAGCTCACAGTTAATAAATGTTATGAATTTCTAAAATCTCTGTTTTTGTGCTGTAAAACTCCTGAAATTGAAGAAGAGTGGGAGGCTTGGCACTAGAAGGGCCGGCAGTCTGGTTGATTTCCAACGTCCCCGTGAACTCGTGGAGTCCGGAAGCTGTTGGATTCTCACTTGACAGGGAGCAGCTCCCATCTCTATTTGAGTGCACAATTCAGGCAGAAACGTTTAAACTAGGGGTATGTTTATTGCAGAACCTCAGTTTCTAAAGTGAAATAGATACCAAAACAATTTCCAGATTCATTAAATCAGTGATTCTCAATGCCGGCCTCATATCAGAATTACAAGAGAAGGTTTTATTTATTTATTTTTAAAGATTTTTTTTAAAATATTTTAGAGATTGAGAGAGAACACAAACAGGAGGGGCAGAGGGGGAGGGAGAGAAAATCTCAACCAGACTCCATGCTGATCGTGAGGCTGGACAATGGATCTCACCATATGAGCTTAACTGACTGTGCCACCCAGGCGTCCCCCAAGAGCCACCCAGGCGTCCCACAAGAGACTATTTTAAAAAGTCAAATGCCTGGGGGTGGCTGGGTGTTTGTTTGTTTGTTTTTTATGATTTTTTATTTATTTATGTGTTAGAGAGAGCGAGCACAGGCAGAGAGGCAGGCAGAGGCAGAGGGAGAAGCAGGCTCCCTGCTGAGCAAGGAGCCCGATGTGGGACTCGATCCCAGGACGCTGGGATCATGACCTGAGCCGAAGGCAGCCGCTTAACCAACTGAGCCACCCAGGGGTCCCTGGCTGGGTGTTTCAATCAGTTGGGTGCCAGACTTTGGTTTTGGCTAGGGTCATGATCTGGGGATTGTGAGATTGAGCCCCATGAGGGGCTCCTGTTCAGTGGGGAGTCTGCTTAAGGATTCTCTTGCTCTATCTCCCTCTGCCCCTTCCCCCACTCTCTCTTTCTCTAAAATAAATACATAAAATTAAAAAAAATGTTTACAAGTGCAGATGCCTGGACTTCCTAGTAGACCACCTGAAGAGGATTTTCCAGCAGGAATTAGGTGGGTAGATCCATGCAATTTTCTTTAAGCTCCCTAAGTGGTTTAGATACTAAGAAGTACTGAATTAAATGGCTATAAACAACTGATCTTCATTTTTAAAGGACGGTAACCAGAAATGGAAACAGCAGCTGTCACCTCACACAGTGACACCACTCACAGTAAGCAGACACAAATTATCTTTTCTCTTTTTTGTTTTCTCTTCTTTATTTAGACTATTATTTGCTTGTTTTTCTTCAATGGTCTTTGTTCACTCTATTTCTGAATTTGATTTTTAGCACCAGCAGTTTAATCATTGAAGAATATGGAAACTAATATCATAATTTCGGTCCAGTGTTTACCCACTAAACCCAAAAAGATATATTTAGAAATAAAATAAGCTACAATCATAAAGAAAAAAGGGGATGGGAAGGAATTTTCCACTCAATAAATGATTAGAAAAAATGCATACATAATTCTAGTAACACCAACTAGCATATATCTCATGTAATCAAATATCTATTAGCAACGGTCTATTAAGCTTCTATGTGGATGTTATAACATTTTTGGTGATTTAGGTAAGCCACTAGCCTTTCTGGATCAAGTGAGGTGGTACAGCTAAGGAAAGAATTATAATGGACTGAAAATCTCTGTCCTCACTTAGCAGTATTTTAAGCAGTAACAGAGGATGAGAGAACTAGATGAGAGTTTTGCACTTTATAAATTAAGGTAGGAGGCCTGAAGGCTTATTGAAATACATTTTTTTTCAAGCTCATCTTTTCCAGCCTTTCCTGCCTAAATACACTCATTCCTCTTGCTAAATAGTTGACATTAGTGGTACCAGATACTACACCATGACCATTTTTCAATGAGCTTCAATAGACTCCATTCGGAAGGTGTGTGAACTTAGTGGGGAGGGCAGGAAGCCCTTCACACTCCAAACTTGCAGAGTGTAAGATGCAAATGCCAGACTCTTCCCATCTCATTTAAACTTTGGGCTCAGTTCCTTCAAGTACTGCTAGTCAAAAGTGCTGTATTAGAAATGTCTGGAATACAGACAGAAAAACATTTCTTCCTCCTTACAGTTTTAAAATGATAAATAGTTAAAAGCATATTTCTTTGCTCACATTTTGTCCCTAATTCTGAGTGAAAATTCAGCATAGGAGAAATAGAAATTAAATTTCAGAATCGCAATCCCTTATCTTGTACCTCTAAAGTTTGTAAATAGTTAGGAAGAAAGCTAATTTCTTCCACAGGCCAATGAAAAAAGATGAGACAGAGTAAGCTAGATCCTCTAGCTGAAGACATCATAGCAGACATGTCCTCAGAAATAGTATAAGTGGTCAGGCAGCCAAGCCTGACCCATCTCTGCTAGTTCCTAGTGATCCTGTGATTGTGTACAGTTTACCTTTATAGCTCAGTGTTTTAAACCTTAGCAAAGGGAAGGGATAGTAAAAGTATTAACCGAGTTAACTACATAGAAACACTTGCAACAGGGCTTTACACATGCTAAATGCTCAATGTAAATTAGCTGTTTTCATTATTTACCTATTTGGGCCCCAAGGTCCTCATTTGTTTTTGTTTTTTTTTCTCATATGTTTTTTAAAAAGATTTAATCTAAATAATATTCTCCCAATTTCCCTGATGATAATAATTGCCATAGACATTTAGTAAATGATGCCTTCCCAAGGGCTCCCTGTTAAAGTTCTGATCAATGGGTCTAAGAGCTAGGAGCAGGAATTTGTAATTTGTACACTGTATGAATTTTATTGTAAAGAAAATTTCAGGAACACTGACCTAAATCATTAACTTAATCATCTAAATATCCACTCATCCATCCAACAAACACTTAATGAGCCCTTACCACTTGCCAGGTACCATTCTATGTGCTGAGAGATACAGTGATGAACCAAACACTCTTTATTTATTAGAGTTTAGGAACATGGTAGAGGATATTAGACAAATAAACACACAAATGCCTATGTAATCACAATTGTGTGCTATAAAGGAAAATACAAGGTATGCTGAGAACTTTTAATAGAAGATCGTTTCTGCTCTTGGCAGGAGAGATGGGGGGAGGGTGTATGAAGACCTAATTGCTAAGGTTCTTTTATGCTCTAATATTGAATGTCCAGGACGCCTTACCTGCCAAGAGGAGAAGAAGGATGCTGGGCTGAGTAAGTTAGGGTTTGCTGGGTTGTGCCCTCCCATGTACTCATTGGTGCAAATGTCACAACCTTTAGCATCTCGCCAATCCCAATATGGAATAGTGAAGTTCTCATCCCCGGTGAGCTTCTGGATTTCTTGTTCCCACAGCAACAAGAAGAGTCTGTGCCAAGGCAGGAAACCTGGGGCTTCATGAGCAAAATCAATGTCTCTCCAGACTTGAGACCCTCCGAGCAGTGTGTCCCTTGACACATAATAATGCATCCAGACAAAGAGGTCATAAATGTTGATGTCATTAAACATGGGGGTTGATCCATTATTCATTTGGCCATAGGTGCCTGTGGGGATGACATAGTCTGGGCTGGTGGTATGCTTTGCTAAAGTAAGGTAGGCAAGAAATTTGTTCTTCTCTGGGACACTCAGATCAAAGATGTTTCTTCTCACCAAAAGTCGTTTCTCTGTGCAGTTTGGTCCCCAAAAGCCAAACTTGCAATTTCCACAGTTGAATCCCATGAAGTTGCCAAAGCAGTGGCAGGTCCTATTATAAAAGACTGAGGGCCAAGACTCCCGGTCATCCACCCCCGTGAAGGGGAACTGAGGCCCGCGGGGGGCATTAGACAGAATGATATTCTGACAGGCACCCCTACCTGAAAGCTGGCCACAGGGACTCCCGTCCCCCCTCCAGGGTGGGCAGCATTCCTTCTCCATCAGGCTCTTGGAGGAGGCACAGGCTCGAGGGAAATGGCCGGTAGAGGTCCGAAAACTCCAGAGTAGGAAGCACAAAGCAGCCAGGAGCATTCTTCCTCTAGACCTCACAGGTCAGCTTGAGCCAGTTAATTGAGTCACGCTCTTCTCTTTCCAGCTACCCCTACAGTGACTATCACATGTTTTGGCTAAGACCTATATAATACGAGTCCCACCTCCAGCATCAAACATTCTTGGGCTTTATCTTAAGCTTTCATCTTCTGAAAACCACATGACTAACATTTCTTCAGAGTTGGCATGAATCCCACCAGTGGGACAGGCCTATGTTAATGTGAGAAACACCATTCACCATTAATAGTTTAATTCACATGGTAATAATAATGATAATAATAATTTTTCCTGATATAAGTAAATGTAGTTAGTTGACTAGGAGATTAATGAAGATCTGAATTAGAAAATAAGAGGTGGTGTCAGGAATAGAGCTTCTCTTATTAAGAAAGTTCAGGCAATGTTAGAGATTAGAGATTATAGGTGCAAGGTGGTTATTTCTCAGAGACCATAAGTAGGCCACAGAATTTGCAAAACTCAGCTTTGCAGACAGAGATGCTTTTCAGAGCCTAGAGATTCCGTCTTATCTCTGGTTATATTGCAGATTATTTATTTCATACAATGTATCTAAAGAAAAAAAATCTTTCTGCTGTGTCTCCCTGATTATCTTGATTCAGTTGACTACTCGCTAGCAATCTGTTTATTTTCTGGCTGTTCCTAAGGATAGGTAGGTGGTCTGCTTTATTGTGGAGACTTCTACTAGCTAATATTCCAAAGGAAACTCTTTTTACTTAAATGCTGTAGCCACCTTGTTTTACTCGTAAGTTCTAGAAATCAGAAAGTGTTTTGAAATTTTGTCTACCATAGGGTCTTATAAAAGAATTCTCAATTTAGGGTGTGAATGAATAGGGTCAATATGTTTATTCAGCAAATATTTATTGGTTGTACACATCCCAGAATTCTTTCTCTGTGTATAGTGAGCTTCTCTGTGTATAGGCATGGCTAAAAATCTAATTCTACCACTTAGGCTCATTTTCAAATGAACAGTATAGATATTACGTATATCAGACTTTTAATGGAGGGGACATTTTTGTGAATGAGGATACTGAAAAGGATTGCATCATTTTGGATAATAGTATTCAAATTTTACTGAAAGGATGCCCCTTGAATAAAACCTGAATGGTGGGCAAAAGTTGGAAAGACCAAGAGACTGGAAATAATCCTTTAGGCAGGGGGAAAACTACAGAGGCAGAGCCAGAGAAATGGATTCAGGTAGGCTCCCCACACTAGTGGAAATGAAACCCAGGACCTGTCAAAGAAGGGGCTTAAAAACTAAGTTTTGGAGGGGAGAGGGGTGGGGGGTTAGGTGAGCCTGGTGGCTCCTATTGCATGGAGCACTGGGTGTGGTGCATAAACAATGAATCTTGGAATGCTGAAAAAAGAAAATTAAATTAAAGCAAACAATCAAACAAAAATTAAGTGGCTTAAACTAAGGTGAGTTGAAGGATTAGAGGATGAGAATATTCACACCACAGTTGTCCCTGCCAGAATTTCTCCTTTATCCTATTCCAGACGTGAAGCTGGGTGGTCCCCCCACACATACAGAATAATCGAACGTTAGGGAAAGCTCCAGGGAAAGCAGCTGGGTGGAGCTGCTGCGGGGGTTCTGGGGAAGACCATCACTTTGCACGTGAATCTCAGTGCCTGCCTCTGCTTTCTTTCCCTTTCTGGTGGAGTTTGTCTCATTATTTAGAAAAACGTCAAGGTGCTTCCATACCCCTCTCTAGGGACTCAAAAGCAGGCTTTTTAGGTGCAAGGAGCAGTGTGTGGTTGAAGAGGAAGGGAAAATAAGTTTCCATGGAAATGCTGCCTCTGGCTGGGATCAGGAAGTCATCACATGATCTCCACAAGGAGGCTTCATATTTTTTCTTCCTCCTTTCAGAGCCACTGAGAGATTAACCCAGGGGTTCTTGCCCCTGGGGAGTCTTGATTCTGTATTACTTATAACCACATGTGGCCTTTTGTAATTCTGTTCCATCTACTTGGAGACAGAATTCAACTTCTAATGCTCAATTTAATTAAGAATTTTGCTTTGCACTTGCCCCTGTATCAGGCTTCCCAGTGAACAACTTACAAAGTCTTCATCACTCCACTGGGCCTCTGTGTCCATTCTCCCAGGTCTGTTATTTTATAGCCTTCCAAGCATGCTTAGATGAATGGCAAAAATGTACTTTGTTCTCTTAATTTCCTTTACCAAAGTGATTTCTTTAACTTTACAGACCTCTTTATTACTATCAAATATAAAACAGTATCTACTCTGGCCCACATGTATAATAGTCTTATTGTCAAAACAAACTTCCTACATATCAAACCTCATTTAAACTGGGTTCTTCCCTAAACTCTATGTTTAGGAGAAGAAGAATGTACATTCTCTAGGTGTCTCTAGTTTATAGAGTTTGAAATTCTCTTATCCTATTCTAGGAGATTATTGTATTGGTAGTACCTAAGCTAATGCAATCTCTATTAGCCAAATTAGGGCTCAGTAAATACCTTGCAAATATTTATTGACTATCAATTATCAGGCATATGCAGAGAGATAGGGATACTATGGTAAATACAACAGAGAGGTTTCTACCCTCATAAAGTATATAGTTTATTAAAATAATATTTTAATTTTAATAATTTTAAGTAACCTTTATAACTGTGTGTTTTAATTTTTTCCGGTTAAATGACCTTTAAAGCTGCTATAAAAGGGGGAAAAAAAGAGCTACTAGGAGAGATGGCAGGGGGACCTATCTAATCATGAAGCATAGTCAAGGCAAGTTTTCTGGAAGAAGTTACATTCCAAGTGACATCTGAGAGGTTAGAAGTCTGGTGAAAAGGACAACAGTGAGTCTGAGTGCATCCCAGGCAGGGAATATTACAGGCAAAGGCTCCGAAGTGGAAAGAGCATAGCATGTCCAAGGATCCTAAAGACAGTTAACGTGGCTATAACCCCCAAGACTGCAGAGATGCGATATAAGTGTGGGGGTGTACATCTGGATGAGATCATAGTCCTTAATGGGTTTGAAGCAAAGCTGTGATATTCTCATATGTGAATTGCAAACATTTCACTCAAGCTGCTGAGATGACAACACACATGGGGATGGGAGCAAGAGTAAATCTAGAAATCACTATTAGAAATTATTGGAGTAACTCAGGCAAGAAATTTGGCTTGGGACCAGAGTGATAATCCCTGAGAGGGACATAAGTGAATGGATTTGAGAGATATAGGGGTGACGAATTCAAAAGGAGTGAGAGGTGAAGAGGAAAGAGATTTTGGGTTGACGTCTAGGTTTCTAGCTTCTGTCATTAACTACATTGAAGAAGGATTGAGGGTAAAATTTTGTGGAAATTGAATATGGGTTCAATTTTAGACCTGTTGAATTTGAGACTTTAAGGTATAGTCTAGCCATAAACAATTGTCTTCTGGTGTGTGGTGTTTGCATTGATCATTCATCCACTTGTTGGTTTTGGCCAGTCAACTTTGCTCTTTTCCCTTATTATTGTCTATGCTCATTTATTTGATGATAGTTTGAACCTTCTTCCCCAGCTTCATTTTTTAACCTTCTTTCTCTCAATTTTAATAGTAGCTGCCATTTATTGAGTATAAGTAACATAATGAGCTCAATTTGAATATTTACCATTTTAAAAATAAATTTTACAGGAAATAGTTAAATATACTCAAACTAGAAAAAATAATATAATTAATTAGCATGTACCCATCATCATGCTTTAAATGCTTTAACCACCACCATCTTTCTGTAAGCGTTGCTTCTTCTGTCTCACTAACATTAAAAAAAAAACTTTAGTATTTTAAAATAAATGTCAGATAACATATCTTCTCTGTAATGTCTCAGTATACACAAGTAACAATTAAGGATTTGAATTTATAACTACAATACCAGTATAGCATCAGGGACAAAAATACAGAATAATAAATCTTTAGTATCATTTGACTTCAAGTCTATGCTCAGTCTACTTTAGTTATCTTAAACATATTTTTTGGAGATCCAAACAAGGTCTATATGTTGCTTTTGGTTAACATATCTCTTGTTTTTAAAAACCTATGCTTCTTTGACCCCTGGGTGGCTCAGTTAGTTAAGCATCTGCCTTCAGCTAGGGTCATGATCCCAGGGTCCTGGGATCAAATTCCATATCAGGCTTCCTGCTCAGCAGGGAATCTGCTTCTCCCTCTGCCCCTCCCCACCACTCATTCTCTCTCTCTCTCTCTCTCTTTCACAAAAATACATAAATAAAATATTTTTAAAAAACTGTTTCTCATCTTTTAAAAAAAGAGATTTTATTTATTTATTTATTTATTTATTTACTTGAGAGTGAGAGAGAGAGCACAGGGGAAGGAGTAGAGGGAGAGAGGGAGAAGGACAAACAGACTCCATGCTGAGTGCAAAGTTCAATGTGAGGCTCAATCTCATGATCCTGAGATCATGACCTGAGCCAAAAATCAAGAGTCCTACACTTAACTGACTGAGCCACCCAGACACCCTCTCATCTTTTTTCTTTTTTTTAAATGCAACTTACTAATGGAAGAAACTGGATTTTCTTAAGTAGAATTCTCCATTCTTCAAGGATGACTAATTTTGTCCTTGCAGTATTATCTAACCTGTTTGTTTATCTTGTATTTTTTATCACCTCATGGACTTTCAGTCATAACCTCTTGGAGTTTCTATAATTAGGGAATTAGATTGAGAGATCTGATTAGGTTCAGGATCAATTTTGTTATTGTTTTTGTTAAGAATTTCTTCACAGGTGTTGTCATGTATTACGTTTTCAAGGACATCAGAGGAACATGTTGTCTGGTTTTTGCACTCTTAATTTTTTAAGTTGAACAGTAGTTGGAGGTGATGTTGGACCATCACGTCTATTCTTTTTTTTTTTTAAGATTTTATTTATTCATTTGACAGAGAGAGAGAGAGAGAGAGAGAGCAAGCAAGCACAGGCAGACAGAGTGGCAGGCAGAGGCAGAGGGAGAAGCAGGCTCCCTGCCAAGCAAGGAGCCCGATGTGGGACTCGATCCCAGGATGCTGGGATCATGACCCGAGCTGAAGCAGCTGCTTAACCAACTGAGCCACCCAGGCGTCCCCATCACATCTATTCTATAGTTCTCTGACAAACTTTACCCCATAATTTTATCATTCATTGACAATAGTTTCCTATATACATTATTTCAGTAAAGATTACAATGAATTTTGTAATTCTATTTGCATTTATTAACTGTGATTCTTTTGTAAGAATAACCTTTCCTCCTCAATTATTTGGTTACTCTGAAATACATTCTATACTAGAAAGATGGAGTAGATGCTCAATTCCTGTCATTTATCTATCTTCACAGAAATGATTCAGTGCCCTAACAATCTATAAACATAACCTACATGTTTGTTTTAACTATTATGAAGACTTTTAGAATTTTATGTATTAAGATTTCTTATTGGTTTATGTATTGTGTTTCTTTTGGAGGTAAAAATCGATGCATCTTTTCAAAGATATTTCAATAAAAAAGTGATGCATCTTTGTCCCAATATTCAGTTAATTAGTAGACACAAGCCAATCTACATTATGATGTGTTGTGTAATGATTATAATAATTGTGTTTATGTGTATGTATATGCAGAGTTGAAGGGAAAAACGTGTAGCCACCAACTCGCTACAGTTTAAGGTTAGACTCATTCATTCATTTATTCAATGAATATTTAGTATCTCCCATGTCCAAGAACCTATATTAGATACCTGGGAAGTACACAGTTGTATAAGTCACAGGCCTTGCCTGTGATTTGATGCTCTGGAGTCATTGAATTTTTATCCAAGGACTGCCAGTTATTAGTCTTAGACCTCATGAGAAGAAAAAAGGGGGAAAATAGGCATAAATTTATGATTTGTTCAACAATATCATTTATCATGACTTCAGTGGACTTAGCTCTACACATAGATTGCTTTCGAGTTTTATACGATATGATATATGTTAAACACACCATACAAGTTCTGACATGTATTAAATACCCAATAAATGTTAAATGTTACTATTAAAAACCACAAATTGGATGCTTATGGTGTTCATCACTACAGGGTTCTCATTACGTCTAGGACTTTCCAGTTTTATGAGCTAGGAAATAACTATTTTATTAGATATAATTAGATATCATTATTATAAATTGCCCCTTCTTCTTTAACCAGCATCCTCATTTGCCCTTTTCTTCTAATTAAAACTTTATTCTCTAAGACACTCAGCTTCTGCCATTACACCAAGATGTCTTGCTTTCCTTAGAATTCTGAATTTAGTACATGCCCTTTCCCCTACTAAGAATGCTTTTCTCTACTCATTTGCATAAACTAGTCACACTGTAAAGGTTTAACTCTGATGTCAATTAAGCCTATGCTTTCGACAGGATTCCTCCAAGAATGGGTGGGGGTCTTTCTTCTATTCTCTCTCATCATTCCCTAGTTTCACCTTTGACATTGCACTCCTCAGAATACCTTGTAATGGTCTATCAATTTGTCTCACGTCCCCTTTAGACCATGAATCTTTTGAGGGCAAAATGTGGTTTAATGCCAAGTACCTGGTAGAGTACCTGGCACTTTACCTGTAATGTGATTTGAGGGAGAATGGATGGATTGATAAATGGATAGGTCTATTTCTTCTTCCTTTATTGTCCTTATTTTGTGAAGTGTGTTTTAAAGTTCTAAAATATTTCAGACGTTCAGAAAAAGACAAATAATAAAATGAGCAATCATAAATCCACTACACTGAGTTAGTAAATCATAACAGTTTAAGCTAATGAATGATATGTTGTGTCTAGGGAAGGTGAGAAGGCCCACTGTGAAAAGATACTGACAGGGAGAGGTAGGGACGCATTTGCCAGCATCTTCTCCGGGGCCTCCCTACTTGGAGAGAAAGGACTAGCATTTACTTAGGATTTATTCAACAGTCATTTTCATGCAATGTTATTTACTAAATGTCTACTTTGGGTGAGGCTTTTTACACATAATTAAAAAAAATAATCTTCACTTCTCATGAAGATGATGCCAAAAGCAAAAATAGAAGCTCCTGCCCCTCACAAGGCCAACACCAAAGCCAAAGCAAAAACATTGAAGGCCAAGAAAGTGGTGCCAAAAGGTGTCCAGAGCCATACACACACACACACAAAAAAGATTTGCATGTCACCCACATTCCCATGACTAAGACACTGCATCTCTGAAGGCAGCCCAGATATCCTGGAAAGAGCACCCCCAAGAGAAACCAGCTTGACCACTATGCCATCATCAAGTTCCAAGACAAAAACACACTTGTGTTCATTGTGGATGTCAAGGCCAACAAGCACCAGATCAAACAGGCTATGAAGAAGCTCTATGATGTTGATATGGCCAAGGTCAACACCCTGATCAGCCCCAAAGGAAAGAAGGAGGCATATGTTCAACATGCTACTGCCTGTGATATTTTGGATGTTGCCAACAAAAGTGGGATCATCTATAGTCCAGCTGGCTAAATTAAATATAAATTTTTTTCACCCTCTCCAAAATTTAATCCTTATATTGAACCTACAAGGAACGTATTATAGCCCTATATAGTTAAGAAAATTAAGGTTAGTGCTTAAGGTCAAACTACTAGGGAATCTCAGAGGCCATATCTATCTGCATAACTCCAATTCTCACAGATATCCTATTTTATTGTGTTATCTTCTATACCAATAAAATTTTACTTGCTGAGTGCACTTTATTTTACTAATCCTGCTTTTATACTAATCTTAACTTCATATGTTGCTTGTTACATTCCCATAACTATGGTGAGGGCCAGCCTTGGATACTTGACCATATCCTTGATAAGCTTCTAGAGTAGAGATGAAACTTAGCCATCTTCTGCTCCAGTCTGAAGGTGGTCTTTTGTGATAGAATACTTCAATCATACTTCAATCTCCCTCAAAACTGGTTCTCATAAAACTGTTGGGTGTTAGGTAAATCATGGTCAAAATACCAAATGGCTCCTATTTTCTTTGCTTTAGTTCTACTGTCTATAAATTATCCTAAAGGCATAGGGCTTTAATCTTTGTGTGCCCATTTCTTGAGTGTGCATAATTCTATGTGTAAAGCTAGTTCACCTATTGCTTAATGCATGACGCCATTTTAATTAAATTTTTATTGGAAATTATCTAAACAGCATTAACAAAGAGCAGAACCTGCATTATAAGAACAGAGGGTGTAATTTAAGACTCATAAAGAAAATAGGCAGTGCCTGGGTGGCTCAGTTTGTTAAGCGACTGCCTTTGGTCATGCCTCAGATCATGATCCCAGAGTGCCAGGATCAAGTCCTGTATCAGGCTCCCTGCTCAGCAGGGAGTCTGCTTCTCCCTTTGGCCCTCTCCCCTTTCATGCTCTTTCTCATTCTATCTCTCAAATAAATAAATAAAATCGTAAAAAGAAAAGAAAGTGGGTTAGTACAAAGATGCAATTGCAGAGTGGCCACTAAAAGACAGCACAGCCTCTGATGACATTAAAGTAGACCTAGCTAGTGAACCAAAATGTAAAACTAAAATACACAGAATTTTTGCGAGTGAAACAACAACAACAACAACTTATTCTCATGTCACTAGATAGTGCAGATCCTCTGGGAGAAAGCACATTATCTTTCAGTTTTTATTGAACATAAATAATTACACAAACCAAATGGTTTAATAATTCTCTCATATAAGTTCATATTTTCTTTTTCTAGCAGTGAGTATATGCATTTGTAAAACATTAGTGTACATGTTTAAGTCTGAGAAATTGCTCAGTCTACACATAACATGGGTTGTTTTTTAACATCCAGGACCCCATTCATTAACTAATTTCCCTAAGGGCTCTTCAGCTAATAGGTTAGGAATCACCAGAAAGGCAATGCCATCCGATGATTTTGGTGTGCTTTTAAGAATAAGGGTGGCTCTAGGAGGACATCAAAACTTAAATCAAGGGATGCCCGGGTAGCTCAGTTGGTTAAGTGTCTGCTTTCAGGTCAGGTCATGATCTGGGGTCCTGGGATCGAGCCCCACATCGAGCTCCTTGCTCAGCAGGGAACCTCTCCCTCTGCCATTCCTCCTGCTTCTTCTATTTCTCTCTCTGTCAAATAAATAAGTAAATTCTTTAAGAAGAAAAAAAATGAGGGTTAACATGAGCAACCCCCAAGACTTTTATTAGTAAAGATAATCTCTTATTATCAGAAAGCATCTCATATGGGACACCTGGGTGGCTCAGTCTGTTAAGGTCTGCATTCAGCTCAGGTCATGATCCCAGGGTCCTGGGATTGAGTCCTGCAACAGGCTCCCTCCTCAGTGGGGAATCTGCTTCTTCTCTCTGTTGTTCCCCCTGTTTGTGCTCTCTCTTTCTTTCTCTCTCTGACAGATAAATAAATAAAATCCTTTTTTATTTAAAAAAGCATTTCATTTAAGTGCTGAAAAAACAACATATATAAATTCATTATAATAAGAAATAAACACATAGAACTCTTAGAAGAAAATCTTTGGGGAAAAAAAGCCTATGATAAATGTACCTTCATTAAAATCTGGTAAACAAGTGGTCAACTCTGGGTGGGATGAGTCATCCCGGGAAAGCAGGAAGCGCTGGGCTAAGATTATATTAGTTCTGGTACTGCCATGTTCATGTGACTTCAGACAAAGCACCTAATCTCTCTGATTTTAACTTTCTACAGTTATAAAATAGAAGTAACAATGCCTGCCTGGTCTACTTCCAAAGGTTGTTAGAATGATACTACTTTTTCACAGATTCAGATGACAAAGTATATCCATAAACTCAATCTTCTTGTCTCTTAAAGTTTAAACTATTTCATCCCAAATCAGTGCCCCCATCACAACCCAGAATTTCTAATTGACCATTTGAAACCCATTGCCTTTTCCTGAGCTGTTCCTGCTGTCCTGGGCACCCACTTATCCCTGTGAAGAACAGAGTTAAAGGTGTAATTCCCATAATTATTCCTACCCCTACTAAATTAACAAAATTAACAAATCTCTTGAGGTGAAGGGAAAATAAAATTACCCTAGTGATTATACTTCAAGTGGAATCGTCCCAAATGAATGAGCCATGGTAATGTTCAAAGCGAGGCAACAGTTGAAAAAATGTTGACCTAAAAATCTATAGAATGTTTCCCTTTTCAACTCATTTTTCTCCAAATGGTTACATAGATTGTTAAACTAAGTATGGATTTATGAAGCTGCTCTCCCAAACTCAACTTTTGTGTCCTCTCCAGAGTTCATTCAGTTCTGCTTATCCTTGTAAGTTATTTTCATGTGGCACTTACCCTGATAGTCTATTGACTGTCCCCAAGAATATTTTGCCTTGAAACATTCCTTTTAATCATCTTAAACTCTGATTTCTCGAAAAATTCACATTCATTATAGCTGACGTGTATTTATGTCACCCATTTGGAAGCACTGTGCTCAGAAGAATAAAGGGCAATGTCTACTCTTAGGGAGTCAGAATAATATGCATCCCTTCCCTCATCTAATTAATCAACATTTATTGAGTGGTTATATTTTGCCAAGCTTTGTACATGATAACAGAGAATAACAGTGACAAATAAACCATGATCCCTGCTCTGAAGTAGTTCATGGTCTGGCAAGGGATTCAGAAAAATCAAGAGACAATTACACAACAGTTTGTTAAGTGCACATTACTAATAATATTGAATGTGATATTTGTCAGGGCTCTGGCAGAAAACAGCTGACACATTCAAGCTGTCTTTTTGAGGAGGGTTTAATAAAGGAACTATTTACAATTTGGGGAGAAGAGTTAAAGGAAATGAACAAGAAATAATGCAGCATCCTGGGCATGAAGGGCAAAGGGGGGGGGGAGAAATTTCTGGAACACAGAGAAGGTCACTGTATTGACTGAGCCAGCTGACAGGAGATGTGGCATTTTAGAAGGATGTAGACAACCCCTGGCTACAAAGCAAAAAAGGATTTGGGGACTAAATACCTTGACCTCTGACTTCACTTTCCTTCTGCCCTTTGATTTTTATTTCTGTGTACCTCTGTGAGTGAAGCCAAGCTCAAGCCAGAGGAACAAGGAACCCATTAATGCAGCTCTTGTACTCAGCCTCATGTGTCCCAGAATGAGGCACAGAAGGCAAAGAATGGACCTGGAAGGCCAAAAGAATGATATCCAGCAAAATCCCTACTCTGTGCCTTTCACATGCAGTCATTCATCTTCAGGACAAACCTGAATAAAATGGTTATTATAATTTTGCCAATAAAGAAAATGAGGGTGGCACATGGGTGGTTCAGTGGGTTAGAGCCTCTGCCTTTGGCTCGGGTCATGATCCCAGCATCCTGGGATGGATTCCTGCATCTGGCTCTCTGCTCAGCAGGGAGCCTGCTTCCCTTCCTCTTTCTGCCTGCCTCTCTGCCTACTTGTAATCTCTGTCTGTCAAATAAATAGATAAAATATTTTTTTAAAAAAGAAAAAATGAGGTCCAGAAAATTTGAATGACTACCCAAAGGCATGCAACTAAGAACTGATGGGTCCGGAGTCTATACATACCAGTTCAGTTATAATACCTCTGTTCTTCTCACCAGATCTCTTTTTGTTGGATTTATGTGCAAGGAATGAGAGGAACATGGTAGAGACCTATCTTCCATCTCATATCTCACCATCTCATCTGTGAAGGGACCTGGGGAGACAAGACTGTCAGGCAGCTTCCTGGGGAGAGACGATGCCTGAATTGAGTTTTGAAGGAAAAATGGTATGGTTAAACAAGTGAAGGGGAAGAAAGTATATTCCAGGTAAGGGAGCAGCAAAATACAAAGATGACAAGATGCATTAAAGACTTCAAGTGTATGATTATGGTTTAAAAGTAGAATTAATGAGAAGATATGACTCCTATACTAGCAGTGTGAAAACCGACATGATTTAGGGATGAGTTTAAAGGTTGCATACTGTTCACTTCATGGTGTATAGATATTAGGGCTCATGTGGACAAATGGATAAGATTACTTTAAGTGAAGAGAAGAGAAAAGGAGATACAGCAAGGTCATGACAAAAAAGAAAAAGTGCTTCCTCATTACTGCAACCCAGTTCCTTCACCATTGGCCCCGACTGATCACCATCGAGGACTAGGCCAACATTTCATAGATGTCTTCTCATTATAAAATATCTAACCCTTATTATGAACACAGTGTAATGATTTTGTGCTATTCAAGTGGCTGTCCGCCTAAATCAATGATAAATATTGCATGTGTGAAAAAAAGTCAATCAATAATGCCAAGTCTATAAGTGAACTAGCAAGATTTCTGGCCTAGAAGTTCAGTGATCATACATTTGCTATAGCTTGGTTCCCTCACCACTTAGATGTAAACACTGTTACTTTTGTCAAATATCTTCCTTTTATCCAGTGGCCAATAATATAGGCTTTTATCTAGGGTCAATTGTGATACATAGCAAAATCAAACAAACAAACGACCACAAATAGACTTTAAAACAAGGGAGTCCATCACTCAAGACCAAAGTTTTGTTTTATACTAGTCATTAACCTCACTTTGAGCTTCATTTTATTTTGTTATTTATGTATGAATGTATGTAAAATAGGGATAATAAAATTAGTTAACAGGATTGCTGTGACAATTAAGTTAGATATTATTAAAATAAGAGGTTTCTATCCTAGGCCCTCAAAAGTTTAATATCCTTTCCCTTGTGTTTTATGCATCTCTTTCCTGGAGGACATGCCATTATTTAAAAGATAAAATTCAAAGAGTGGAATTCATATATACCAAATTTGTTCCTTATATAAAGCAGTTCTAAGAAAAGTTAGGCAATGAATATGAAAGAATTATACAAAATTTTATACTATCAATTTCTCTTTCATCCCACATTATCTCAATTTATTAAAAATTAAGCTTAGGAACAAATATATCTTTGTGCTACTAAGATTCTGCTTCCGAATATTTCTATTTTAAATGGTTCAAGGATCAGACAATCTAAGGGATTAAGAAACTTTTTCTTGACCTTCTGAGTATTTTATAGTTATAATTAAATTCCCAGGCATAGAATGCTTCATTCTTTCTGATCACTTACTCCTCAAAGATCTGTTATTTGTAAAGCCCTTTGAAAATTGCTGCTCTGCACAGAGGCATATTTCTATCACATTATCAGAGGCATTGAAACACAGAGAAAACATATGCTTCATGCTAGAAAAACAACTCTGACACAGCCTGAACTTATTGGGCTTATGTCACTATGAAAGAAGAGATGAGGCAAATGCCCTGCATTCAACTCATTTTGCGAAGTAGTTCTGGGGAAGGAGAGACTCTGGAAAAATCTGCTGGTTTTCCTCAGAAGCAAGAACTTCCACCTATGCCATGTTATATACAACTTCAACTGTGTCTTTCTAATAGCATGACTACAAAACCATCCTGATTCCCTTCTTTTACCCTGTCAAGAGATGACAGTTTGGGTTGTTTTTTTCTAAATAAACTAGGAATGTACGGAGCACCGACAGCTTTCAGATAGACTTTCATGCCAGCTGTATGACTCAGTTCAATTCACTGAGGTATAATGATTAAATGTAAAGCCATACTCTACAAAGGCCATACTCTACAAAGGGTGAGCTGAGGACATCAGGGCTCTGTCAGAAGGGAAGAAAGAGAAGATTTTCTTCGCTCTGATGGCCTAGACCCTACCTCAGTCAGCCTATGTGTCTACATTGCTAGTTGGTGGCTTAGAATCTTTTCAGCCAAGAGTGGAGTTAGCAGACTTATTTTCTTAATGAAAGTCATATTTTTCTTTTAGTACCTAAATTAAGAAAAATTATGAGACTCTGTCAGCTATAAGCTTTATTTTGTTAGATTCCTTAAGATATATGTGGTTATTTTCCTTTCCTTTTTTGGATTGCAAATATAATATATACTCATAGAAATATGAAGAGAAAAACTGAAGAGTTCCATCATGCTTTAAAATATATGCAAATTATGCAAAAATATTTTAGAAATAATTAATTGGTGGAAGTCAAAAAGAAAGAAAGGGTAGAAGGACAGGGGAGAGGAAGAAAGAAAAGAAGGAAAAAAGGCAGAAAGGGAAATCCCGAATTCCAGACATGAATAGAGAATCAAAAGCTTGTGTCGTCATTTATCAATCTGTTGCACTTAGTGCCCATGAAGACAATAATCCAGATATGAACTTAAAGCTAAGAGACAAGGTTTCCACACCTATGTAGTGCAGAGATTTGGCGTGAAACCTCTTAAAAGAAGGAGAGATGAAACTTTGCACAGTCAGTAGTGTGAAAAGGTTGCCCCTCAGGGACAGGCTGGATGGGACTTCATACCCCCTGGTTCAGGGAAATGGCAAAGATGATTAATAATTATGGATGAGTGAAATTTTTACAGAATTATAGAACAACATTAGTTCTCAATTTAAGAAGTGCAGTGAGCTGCAAGGAGAACAAATAAAATAGGCTTCCAAAAATATTACAGTAAAACAAAAGAAAATCAAATAAAAACACAAATCTTAAAAAAGAACCTGGTAGAAAAAAAGATTAATTTTTTTAAAAGTTAGCCAATTATTAAGTACAGAAGACAATACAAAGACATATGCAAAATACTAACAGAAAAGAGTCCCCAAACATACAGTTTCATAGTTTAATATATTATGGTGTAAGAATGAAATTAAATACAGACGCTTGGAAGGAAACACTGAGAAGATTTACCATTC
Organism: Taxidea taxus jeffersonii; assembly: GCA_003697995.1. NCBI lineage: Eukaryota > Metazoa > Chordata > Mammalia > Carnivora > Mustelidae > Taxidea > Taxidea taxus. The sequence goes on along the minus strand of ML097283.1, from coordinate 16,357 downwards.
ACAGTTTCCCAGTGAAAAAGTGACTAAACCAAGTACTCATTGTGGAGAACAAAAAAATCCAGAAAGATGGAATGGTGAGCAAATACAACTGGGCAAAAGATATAGGAAATTATAAATATACTGACAATAATATCCATAACAATATCAAGTACTTTGAGTGGTTTAAAAATGAGGTAGAACTATAGCATAAAATAACAAACAATATGGACTTTAAACTATAAGTTTTATTAAGGATAAAGAGATATCACTTAAAGATTGGAAGACTAATTCATTTATTAAGAAAGCTAATTTTTTCCTGAATTTGAATACACCTATTAATTGCTCCAAATAAGATTCCAAATGTAGAGGTTCCTAAACATTGAAATAGAAGAAGAGAAACCAAAATAAACCTGTAGCTTTATTATTACCAGTTAAAATAGACTTCAAGCCCAAAAGATGTAGTAAGGATAAAACTATTGTTGATAATAGAAAGAAGAGTCCCCTGCCATATGAATCCAAGGCTATTCATTTCCATTTAGAATTATCTTATTTGAGTAACATAAATTTTCTTTGTAATTTTATTTTCCTTTTCAGTGTTCCAAGATTCATTGTTTATGCACCACATCCAGTGCTCCATGCAATACATACCTTCTTTTATACCCACACCAGGCTCACCAAACCTTCCACCCCCCTCCCCTCCAATACCCTCAATTAGTTTCTCAGAGTCCACAGTGTCTCATGGTTTGTCTCCCCCTCCGATTTCCCCCAATTCACTTCTCTCCTTCTCCTAATGTCCTCCATGTTATTCCTTATGCTCCACAAGTAAGTGAAACCATATGATAATTGACTCTCTCTGCTTGACTTTTCACTCAGCATAATCTCCTCCATTCTCTTACACCATACACAAAGATAAACTCAAAATGGATAAAAGACCTCAATGTGAGGCAGGGATCTATCAAAATCCTAGAGAAGAACATAGGTAGTAACCTCTTCAACATCAGCCACGGCAACTTCTTTCAAGACAGGTCTCCAAAGACAAAGGAAACAAAAGCAAAACTGAACTTTTAGGACTTCATCAAGATCAAAAACTTCTGCACAGCAAAGGAAACAGTCAACAAAACAAAGAGGCAACTCACAGAATGGGAGAAGATATTCACAAATGACAGTATAGGCAAAGGGCTGATATCCAAGATCTATAAAGAACTCCTCAAACTCAACACACCTACAGAACAGATAATCACATCAAAAAATGGGCAGAAGGCATGAACAGACATGTCTCCAAAGAAGACATACAAATGAGTAACATAAATTTTAATTATAGCAGTTATCTTGTTTAATTCTAAATCTTTATTCTAATTCTTTATAGCAACATACACATTCTCTGTACTTTTATTTTTTTTTAAGATTTATTTACTTATTTGAGAGAGAAAGAGCATGTGCCCATGGGCAGGGGGAGGGGGGCAGGAGGGGAGGTGCAGAGGAAGAGACAGACTCTTCTACCTGAAAAGATGATTCAGCAACAGGACATTTATTGATGTCTGCTTGTTTGGGTATTGGTTTATTTTAATCCTTTCTCTCAGTCAGAATTAGCAGAAATTCTTAGCTCATAAACTGTCAGTGACCATTTAAATGATGGTGTGAATTTTTGTCTTTATCCATGTCCTTCTTATAAGTATTTTGGTCACAAGTTTAAGAAGCTTTGTCTGAAGCTTGCTAGCCAAGTACCACTTTAAATGAGAAGTCTAACTTGTCACTTAACAGAATTGGCCGCTCCAAGTGAAATCCTCTTGTATGCTTCCTTATGAAAACTCTCTAAATCTCCAGTGGGGAAAATGATTTGGGGTATTTGTCCATGTAACATATTGATTTTTTATCCATTGTGCTCCAGACTCTGTGTCTGGCTCTAGGGAAATAATTAGTAGTATGATATCACTTCCCAAAGAGAGAGCAATCTAATCTAAAGATAGCCATGAAACACACAAATCTGGTGCAAGTGGAAGAAGCTATGACAGTGGCAAACACAGAGTAGCCTTGCTTACACCAACATAGGATTACTTGGAAGGGATAACCAAGGTCAAGCATCGATAGATAGTTCTGGGTAAGACAAAAGTCTCCCACGTACATTTTTCTAAAGTTTGATATGAATGTGTTTCCAATTTATTTTTGATAATTTTATTGAGATACAATTCACATACCACACAATTCACCTAAAGTGTACTTTGTTGATTTTTAATGTATTCACAAATAGATGCAAGCATCCTCACAATTTTAGAACATTTGTGTCACATCCAATAGAAACCCCTTACCCTTTACCTATTATTCTCCTATACCCTCCCCTCTACTCTTGCCTTACACAACCATTAATATACATCCTGTTTCTGTAGATTTTCCTATTTTTAACTTCTGAGTAAGTGAGGTTACATAGTATGTGCTCTTTTGTGACTATTTTCACTTAGCATAATGTTTTCATTAAACAGTTACCATGTGACCCAGCAATGCTACTCCTAGAGATAGGGAAGGAGAAATGAAAACATATGTTCACATAAAGTCATGTATGACAACATTTACAACAGCATTATTCATAATAGTATAAAAAGGTGGGGAAAACCCTATATGTCCATCAAAGAATGAATGCATATCCCTATATTGCAATAGTATTCAGCCATAAGACGGAATGGTGTACTGATACATAGATCCTTGTCTTGTCTCAAGCTTCTTTACCTGTGTTCTGAGATGGTGAGAATGAGAGACATAAAACAGGTTAGGATTACAACCATCACTAACTCCTGCTGCTCTGCATTGCATTGTTACCAAGGCTTACTGAATGAAGTTTCTGGACCCGATTCCTATCTGACACTCTCAACCAGGAAATAGCATCAGGTTCTACAGGTTGACTGCAAACTACCACTGTGCCCCAGCCACCCCCTTGCCACTCCAGCTGTCAGTAGCAAGCCCAAGCTGTTACCTGGCTTCTGACTGGTTAAAAGCTAGAGACTCCAAGGATCCCTTCCAATTTGGGAGACCAGTGGAAACACCAGGTTGTTACCGGTACTTTGGATCAAACTGGCTATCAGTCAATGGTTCCTACAACCTCCTCCTCCCATTCAATTAATTTGTTAGAGCTGTTCCCAGAACTCAGAGAAACATTGTACTTAGTAGATCACCAGTTTATTATAAAAGGATATAACTCAGGGAAAGCCAGATGGAAGTGATGTGAAGGGCAAGGTGTGAGAAAAGATGCAGAACTTCTGTGCCCACCCCAGGCACCCCACTCTCCCAAAACATCCTTGTCTTCACCAACTCAGAAGCTTTCTGGTTTTTATGGAGGCTTCATTACATAAGCATAATTGATTAAATCATTGGCCATTGAGGAAGCATTTGACCTTCAGCCTCTCTCCCTCTCCTTGGAGGTCAGGGGGTGGGACTGAAATCTTTGACCCTGTAATCACATGGTTGGTTCCTCTGGTGACTGGCCCCCATCTTTAGGTCCATAAGTCACCTCATTAATATAGTATAAAAAACAACTTTAAATCTTCATCGCTTCAGAAATTCCAGGGGGCTTAAGAGCTGGAACCACAGAAAAAGACCAAATGTATATTTCTTATAAGTCACAATATTGCACACACTCTCCCTCATTCTCCTTCCAAAATCTTCCCACGAGTTTCTCAGATCAGAGGCCTGTCTGAGAAAATATAAAGCTATGGAACTGGCTTTGATTTAGATTATTTTACCATTCAGAAATTTACCAGGTTGAGGAGAAATTTAAAAAAGAAAAGAAAAGAAATAAACAACTCAAGAGTATAGCAACTCTCATTCAAAAGAGGAAACAAAGTCTCTTCATTTTAACTAGCCGAGCACAAATCCTTCCCACCCCCATACCATGAGAGGTACTATGGTGATTGTTGGGGGAGGTCATCTAGAGGACATGACCGCTGGTTGACTTGCAGCAAGACTTCACCTCTCCCCCTCCGCAGCACTTGGAAGGATGTTTTGCTCACAGTTCCCACAGCCAGAGCCATTCGAGGGTTGTAGCCTTGAGAGGGTAATATGTTATTGAGACTGTCCTGATGGTACACATGACTTAACCTCATCAATGTGTCTCTATAAACTTTTAAGACTCAGGCACTCAGGTGCAGTGATCAACTCGTCTTGTGACTGCCCAAGAGATACCTCATAAATTTCCTTGCTCATGATGCCTGCTTCCTCCTAATCTGGAGTGGTCTGCCTCTTTCTTCTGTCTCTCCTTGTTCTCTGTGGGGGCCAGTGGAGAACCAACAGGGATATAGTAAGGAGAAAAACAACTGCAGTCATTGCTGTGTGGACAGCAAATTCTTTCTCCTTGTTCAGCTGTTACCAGTGTTTCAAGCTGTTCAAGATTTAGGTTACACTGTATCTTTCTCAGCACCACAGGACAGATTGTCACTACTATGACACTGTGTTTCTATGTTCAGTTTTTGTCTCTGTGTCTCTCTCTTGTCCTTCTTGGAAAAATGTTTATGCTTATTCAGGTTAAAAGAATTTTCTTAAGATTTGATGTCCATTTTCAAGAGCTGAATGACACATTTCTTATTCACCCAAATCTCAGTTTTGTGTATCTTTCATTTGGTATAAACTTGCCATATTTTGAAGTACAGACTCTTTTTGGACCAGTATGGGAACTTAAAGATAATTTCCACTCATGCTATCCACTCATCTTATAGAGCAGGAAAATAAAGACAAAAGAGGTGCAATGAAACAGCCAAGATTACAGTCATGTAGAAGTAGAACAAGTGTCAGAAACAAGTCTTCCTGACCCTTATTTAATGTTCTTTATTTTTTTTTATTATTTTTAAGTTTTTATTTAAATCCAGTTAGTTAGCACACTGTGTAATATTAGTTTCAGGTGTACAATTTAATACTCTTTTAACTTTCCACCCCCCCCATCTGTTGTGAGAAACTTGGAAGTCTTCAAGATATGAAGCCTTTGAAAATTGCCTGTTTCTCAAACCAAGAGCAACTTCTCTGTGAATCTTTTGTGAACCACCCCAGAGCCCATGCCATCATGAGATTGTGTCCCATCCCAATTTCTTTCTCCCTCAAACCCATTAATGATGATTAACTTAGTGTGGTGGCTATCCATGCAGTCTTTTTACCTCTTTCCAGAGACCTCTCTCCTCACCACCAGATGTTGCTCGGGCTACAGTTTGATTCCATGTGCAGTGACCACTGTGTTGCCGCTCTCAGCAAGTTTGTGGGACTCTAGATTGCAAGTCAGAGTATAATTTTCGAGTGACAAAAAAAATAGAACATTGCTGAGTACCAGGATCCTCCAAATATTCTTTTCTTTTTAGTTCCTACCCTTTCACTGGTACTTACTGTGAAAATACTCTACTCAAGCCAGCATTTATTTATTAGATATAGGTATCTGCTAAAGGCCTGAGAGAACAAGAGGGGCTCCTGGGTGGCTCAGTTGGTTGGGCGACTGACTCTTGGTTTTGGCTCAAGACATGATTTCAGGGTCATGGTTTCGAGCCCTGCACAGAGCCCTGCATTGGGCTATGTGCCCAGTGTGGAGTCTGCTTGGGATTCTCTCTCCCTCTCCTTGTACCCTTTCCCTCACTCTCTCTCTCTGAATACATAAAGAAAATCTTAGAAAAAATAAAATAAAAGCTCAGGGAAACAAGAAACATATTGAAGAGGTATTTGATGGGAAGAGAGAGGGAATAAGAGCCTCTTCTCAAACTAATAAAAAATATAACCCTACTTTAGTTCAGTGATAAAATAACATTTATATCTGAATGCAGACTTGTCTGTAGGACAATCACCTGCAGGTACAGATATTTAGGTTTCATTTTCAAAGTTTCTCATTCAGGAGACCCAGGGAGAAATCAGGACATTTATTTTTATTTTAAAAATTCATCTATTTATTTGACACAGAGAGAGAAAGAGAAAGACAGTGACAGAGGGAATACAAGCAGGGGGAGTGGGAAAGGGAGAAGCAGGCTTCCCGCTGAGAAGGGAGCCCAATTCGGGCAGGGCTAGATCCCAGGACCCTGGGATCCTGACCTGAGCCGAAGGCAGATGCCCAACAACTGAGCCATCCAGGTGCCTCAGGAAATTTTACTTTTGAAAATTTCCCCAGATGATGTTCATACCAGTTTGAAACCAGATTTGATTTTTCTCATCAATATTTTATAGTTTGGGGCATACAAGTTTTGTGTGTTTCTTGCACACATTCTGTTCCATTTATCCATTTTTATACAATTACAAATGGTACCATTTAATTAATTTCATTTTACAAATTATATAAATATTAAATTAATATTTTTGTGCATCTTTGGAATTTTCTGTACATTCAATAATTCCCCCCGTGTGGGGGGAAATGCATGGTTTTTTTAGAGAGGGAGAAGGATAGAGAGAATCTTAAGCAGGCTCCACACCTAGCTGGTGAACCTGAGGCAGGACACAATCTCATGACCCCAAGATCGTGACCTAAGCCAAAATCAAGAGTTGGAAGCTTAACCAACTGAGCAGTTTCATGTCTTCCTTTCCAATCTATGTTTTTATATCTTTCACCATTGTACTGAAGTGACTAGGATATGCAGTATGATCTTGAATATGAGTGGTTAGAATAGATGTTATTGCCCTGTTTCTGATCTTAGGGGGAAATGAAGTATGATTTTAGCTGTAGGGTTTTTGTAGATGCCGTTTATTAGTTTGTGGAAGTTTCCATCTATTCCTAGATATTGGAAAAAATTTTTCAGCGGCAGGATGTTGGTCATGAATACATATTGAATTTTGCATCTATTTAGATGATCATATAATTTTTCTTTTTAATCAGTGTGTATGGTGAATTATGTTGATTTTTGAAATTTGATTAATTTATGGGATAAACTATTCCTGAGATAAACTCCATTTGGCACATTTTACTATATGTATGATGTATGTAGGTATGTGTGTTTGTATGTGCATATATAGTTTTTATATATATTGTATTTGGTATGCTTATATTTTCCTAGGAATTTTTGAATCCTATAATCTAAATATGAGAATAGAGTTTATAGGTTAATTGTTTTAGAATAAGGAGAAGATTGAGAGATTGAGTTGAGTTCTGGACTAAATTCTGGCCCAAATGTGGGATATCTAAGCCATTGCTGTTCACTTTAATAATAATTAAATTAAAATTTTTAATTTAAAATTTAATTCAAAATTAATCTTAAAATTTAGTTAACAATTAAATTTAAAAACTGTAATAATTAAATTAAATTAATAAAAATCCCTTGCACTGATTATCAATTTACACTGTGACATCCTTCATAAGCATTATTTCACAAGATAACTTATGGAGGAATATTCTTTTTTATTTTTCAGACATAGCAACTGAAATTTGACATGAAGTAATTTGCTCAAGTTCTCACCATTTATGAAATTTAATGATAACTAGGGGACTACACTTTAGCATACCAGTCATTTTGGAATATAACATTTTTAACTTTGAATCAGTGTTCTTAACATTTTACCTACCTTCTTAACAAACACTTTGGCTTGTAAGTTGGCATAGATGATTTATTTTTATGCTCCTTGATACCCTATTCTGTATTCTTCTCTTTTTTCTTTTGCATGTTCAATCCTGAAACCCTAAATATTTGGGGTCTGCATGATCTATTTACTAACCCTCCTTACACACACCAATACATCTCAACCATCACAGCTACTAGGACTTTCATTCATGGCACTGTTTTGGGTTTTTTGTTTGTTTGTCTTTTCCTAATTAATGGCATCTTAAAGAAATATATTTCTCTATATCTAAAACACTATAGCGCATTATCTGTAGCACCGTTAGCTTATGTACTACCATGAGAGAAATTTGTTATTGCAAATTATGGTATGATGCCTTCTATTACCACATTCATTGTAATTCTAATAGTAACAATGTTAAAATGCGAAAAAAGTCTGCTTTGGTTATCTGTTGCTGCATAATGACCCACTCCCAAATTTAGTGGCTTAATATAAAAATTCACTGGTAGTTTTCATGGTTCTGTGGGTTGGCTGGGCTCAACTGAGTCATCCTTTCCTGGATTTTCTCAAATAACTACGTTCAAATGAGAGTTTTGACTATAGTAATTTAAGACATCATTGGGATGAATGTCCCAGATGGCTCATTCACATGCATGGCAGTTGATGTTGACTGTTGGATGGAAGCTTAGCTGGACCTGTTGAATAGACTGCTCATACATAACTTCTCCACATGGCAGGTGCTTCTCACAACACAGAAACTGGGTTCAAAAAGGGAGTATTCCAAAGTGTGTCCTAGAAAAACAAAGTAGGTGCTGCCAATCTAATTAAGGGCCAGGTCTGTAACTAGACTACTGTTGTTTCACTTACAATCATTTGGTTAAAAAAAAAAAAGTCTTAGGGCTTCCCTGATTCCAATGAATAGAGAAATAGACTCTCTATCTTATTGGAGGATTAGCAAGTGCAAGTATATTGCAAATATGAATATGCTTCTGTGAGTTCAAGAAAAAAATTTGAGAATATGCATTCAACTTGTTAATTATATTTGCTTCTGGCTATAGAGGATTGAGAAGGATGACTTTAACTTCTTTATAGAACTAAAATATAAATGTTGGAATTATAATGTCACTTTTTAACATGATTTCCAAATATATTTTAAACAATATTAAATAAATAAGTTCTGAATTAATGTTGGCTAGCTGCCTTCCCTCAATTTCTCCATGATTCCTCAAGAAATGAAAGTAAATATTACTGTTGAAATTGTAGTTTATCTGAATATTCCACAATTCTTTGTTTTTCTAAAAAATTGTCTTAGAAAACCTTTGTCACATTTTTAATCCTCACCATTCCACAAGAACCAACCCCTCAAAGAAGTAAAATCTAGTAACTTCATTCTTCAAAACCCAGTGCCCGCACTTTTGGTAAAGGAGTAAGTCTTGGAAAGGTAAGAGAAGACAACTGGAGAAGTTAAGAACAGAAAACTGTGCTCTTCATCCTTTGTATTATATAAATTGATATAATGATGGAAAAATGAAGGGATGGGAGGATTCTGATGGTATTTTTTAGCTATTCAGCATATCAACTCTTTGTGAAATCTTCTCTTAATCCGTTCGACTTTGACTAGGCAAGGCCATGTATCAAGAAAAGACCCTAAAAGCAAATGGCTTCCATTTCTTTCTATGTGATTTTTTTTTCACCCCGGGATGTCCCTCCTCCCCTCAAAAAGTCCACATCTACTGAAAAGGGGAGGGATGGTGTGGGTATTTACAATGGAAATATAATTGATTCTCAGAGGAATAAACAAGTGATTATGATGGTAATCAATATAGGGACACTATAGCATCAATAATTGCTACGAAGTCAACTCTAATTGTTCATCTTATTTTTAATAAAATCTCATCAGGTGAAAGAAAGAATTGCAAATTGGAATGGAGGCTTCTGAAGATTTTAAAATGAAGTCTGAGAGTTTAAAGATTGATATACCCCAAATCTATCAAAGAGGACTTTACAATTATCTTGTGCATGTTGTTTTCCTTATTTATCATAGTGCTTTCTCCTTGGGCTATCCTATTTTCTGAACTTCTATTCAAGAATGCTATAAGAGTAGACACTGGAACAATGAGAAATCAAATTTTCCATATTTATAGTTAATTTCCCCTTTCCTGATTTTCTCCCTTCTTGCCCATGAAAGTTTTTTGCAGATTAGATTGACACTGAGTAAGGTGTACTCAAAGTTTGAGCCTGAATCTGTTATGACAGGTAATAAATCACCTGAAAATTCTTTTTGAAGTATTTGAGGAGGTGTCAAAATCACTCTTATAGCAAATTGATGACAGGGATTATTTTTCCCCTCAGATGACAAGAGCTTTCACAGTCACACCAACTATAGGGTGGTTACTGAACTAATGACCCAATTCTAATCAAATGCCTGAAATATCTTTTGTCATCTGTTCTGTGGTCATGAAGAGATTGGAATGCTGAAGGTGTTATTTGGGATTTTGTTTTTTAAGATTTTACTTATTTATTTGAGAGAGAGAGCATGAGCAGGAGGAAGGGCTAAGGAAGAAGCAGACTCCCTGCTGAACAAGAAGCCTGATGTGGGGCTTGATCCCAAGACCCCAAGATCATGACCTAAACCCAAGTCAGATGCTTAACTGACCGAGCCACCCCAGTGCCCCAGATTTGTGATTCTTTTTTTTCTATTTTTTAAGTTTTTATTTAAATTCCAGTTATTTAGCATACAGTGTAATATTACTTTCAGGTGTACAGCATATTGATTCAATACTTCCATTCAACACCCCAATGATCATCAAAAGTGTACTCCTTAATCTCTTTCACAAAGAATGAAATGCTTTTATAGTAATATACCAGATATGCAGGGTTTTTATTTATTTTATTTTATTCGACAGACAGAGATTACAAGTAGGCAGAGAGGCAGGCAGAGAGAGAGGAAGGGAAGCAGGCTCCCTGCTGAGCAGAGATCCTGATGTGGGGCTGGATCTCAGGACCCTGAAATCATGACCTGAGCCGAAGGCAGATGCTTTAACCCACTGAGCCACCCAGGTGCCCCTCTTTCTCCTGATTTTTATTTAAATTCCAGTTAGTTAAGATACAATGTAATATTAGTTTTAGGTGTGCAATTTAGTAATTCAGCCCTTACATACACCACCCAGTGCTCCTCACAAGTAAAATCCTTAATCCCCATCATGTATCTAACCCATCCCTCCACCCACCTCCTCTCAAGTAGCCCTCAATTTGTTCTCTATACTTAAGAGTCTGTTTCCTGGTTTGCCTCTCTTTTTTCCCTTCAATGTTCATCTGTTTTGTTTCTTAAATTCCATGTATGAATGAAATCATTTGGTGTTTGTTTTTCTCTGACTGACTTATTTCCCTTAGCATAATACTCTCTAGCTCTATCCACATTGTTGCCAATGACAAGATTTAATTCTATTTTATGGTTGAGTAATATTTCACTGTATTTTTTTTAAGTTTTATTTATTTTTTTTCAGTGCTTCAAGATTCATTGTTTATACACCACACCCAGTGCTCCATGCAATATGTACCCTCCTTAATACCCACCACCAGGCCCTCTCAACCCCCACCCCTCTCCCCTCCAAAACCCTCAGATTGTTTTTCAGAGTCCATAGTCTCTCATGTTTCATCTCCCACTCTGATTTCCCTCAACTCGCTTCTCCTCTCTATCTTCCAATGTCCTCCGTGTTATTCTGTATGCTCCCCAAGAAAGTGAAACCATATGATAATTGACCCTCTCTGCTTGATTTATTTCACCCAGCATAGTCTCCTCTAGTCCTGTACATGTTGATACAAAATTTGGGTATTCATCCTTTCTGATGGAGGCATAATATTCCATTGTATATATGGACCACATCCTCTTTATCCATTCTTCTGTTGAAGGGCATCCTGGCTCTCTCCACAGTTTGGTGATGGTGACCATTGCAGCTGTGAACATTGGGGTACAGATGGCCCTTCTTTTCGCTACATCTGTATCTTTGGGGTAAATATTGAGTAGTGCAATTGCAGGGCCATAAGGTAGCTCTATTTTTAATTTCATTTTTAAAATTTTTTTAATCTCTTTTCAGTGTTCCAGAATTCATTGTTTATGCACCACACCCAGTGCTCCATGCAATACGTGCCCTCCATAATATTTCTAATTTCTTAAGGAATCTCCACACTGTTTTCCAAAGTGGCTGCACCAACTTGCATTCCCACCATGTGATTCTTTTTTAAAATATCTTTTAATACACAACCAGAGAAAATATATTCTATTAATGTCATAAGTATTTCATCTCTATCCTTTTCTACTCAAATAAGCAAGAAATCTAGTTAGATTAATCAATATTTCTCTCCAAGATTCCCAGGGTGACATCATTAGAGAAAAAAAATATCAGAGCCCTGTGACACTCTGGTCAAATACAAATTAATGTAAAACTTCAGCTGGACCATTAGTATTCAGCATTCCTATTCATCTTTCCTACAAAAGATACTCCAAAACTTTTTTTTTTACACACTTGGTTCTTCTTGGCAGATGACCTGATCATTAGCCAGAAAATTCCTCCTTTTCCAGAGCAATGGGACTTTATACCTTTCCTCCCATTGATTTCTCTTGCAACTAGTTTTTGTATCTCCTCCCAGACCCTGCCCCCGATGCCATATCATACCCTACAACCAGCCTTTCATCCTCCCCTGAAATATATTAAGTATTTCATCCCTGGAGAAACATTCTCATGACTCCTTCAAGATTGCTTTTCCTTGCCTTCATTTTATAGCCTGATCCCCACTCTCTTTCACCCCTTAATCTGACTATAGTTTCCTTCCTGGTAGGAAATACATCTCTCACAGGTCAGGAGTAGATTCATGGTAGTTATAACAATGAGTTTTATTTTCACTCTTTGACATCTCTCTGCACACTGATTCTGTTACCTCCCACATCTGTATTGAAAATCTTTCCATGGTTTTTTGTTTTGTTTTGTTTTGTTTGTGGTTACTTCCTCCTATGATTATTCTACTTACACACCTTCACTTGCTTTTCATCACTTACATGAAAGTTTCTCATTGTTTTATTGCCTAATCTAGAGTAAGTCAAACACTGACACCAGTTTTTGGAGTAGAGAAAAGGAGTTTTATTGCAAAGCACCAAGCAAGGTGCGGGAAGATTTCTCAAACCTCCTCAAAGAGTTAGGATTGAGTGTATATAAGGCCAAAGGGTCAGAATGTGGAACATGCTGATTGGCTGTAATGACAAAGAGAGGTGGCCCCTTTTGGGGGCATGCACATTCAGAAATCAGGCCTCTTCTTAAGGCAGATATTCGAAGAATGGCAGTGTTAAGTATGACCAATGTGGGGAGATCTTGGGGTTTGTCATCAGAGAGGTTATTTTCATTCACCCTTGCTCCCTTCTGCACAAGTGCAAGAATTCTTCCCAATGCCAGTCTTACTGGCCTTTCAGTGTTCAGTTAGATTTCTGTAAGACAGGCTCATAAATCCATCAGGATAAGAGAGTTTTCTTAGGGTTGAACTGTTCAACATTTGTTAACATACCGGTTTCAGTCTTAGTGTTTTCCTTTCATCTATTTATTTTCTCTCCTTGGGAGGATATCTAAACTTTTATAGTTTTATTCACATTTTTTTTAAGCCAATGACAGCTGCAATTACTAGTGGTCTCCCATCCAAGTACTAGTGAGGCTGGACCCTGCTTAGTTTCTGCGATCAGAGATCAGGCATGTTCAGGGTAGTATGGCCATCGGCTTAAATATCTATTTTTTAAGTACATATTCATTTTCTCTCTCTCTCTCTCT
>RCUC01101640.1:0-25613 GCA_003697995.1 Taxidea taxus jeffersonii | reverse complement strand
CAGGTTTCTTGACTTAAGCCCTGGTAAGCCATCATTGGAACAACAGTGCTGGTCTCCAACCTTTAAAAGCTACTGCAGCGCACCTATGTGCAATGTATAAAATCTCTTGGGCTCTGTGAGACATGTCCTGGGAGCCCCATTACGTGACATAGTGTCAAAAGTTAGGAAGCAATTTAAAAAACAAACAAACAAACATACTTACACAGAAAATTTTGGATCAAGAGGCAGAGAGTAACAAGACTCATCCTAGTGTAGCCCCCTATTTACCAAAGTCACTGCCTCTGTCAGTTAAGATAGGCTAGGTTATATGGTAGTACCTAATCCCTTCAAATTCCTTGTGCCTTGTATCAGTGGAGATGTATTCCTTAAACGACATAGGTGCTTTAGGTACAGTGTGCATTTGGGTTTTCTTCCTACTGAAGCATAGGCCGATGGGACAGAGTCAGTCTGAAATGTTGGTTATTGTATCAGAGGGAAAAGAAGATAAAGCTAATTATGGTATTGCTCTGAAAGCTTCTGCTCAGAAGCAACAGCTTTACTTTTGCTTACATTTTGTTAACAAAGGAAGTCACCAGGAAGCCCCAAATAACATTTCCTAAATGGTACAAAAAATGACAAGCCATTTCTTTTTTCTAGTTCAAGGTGTTTTTAGGCTAGTGTTATACCCAGGTGCCTGAGAGAAACAAATGTAAATAATTTCCAGAAGATAAATTTTTATTTTAGGTCCTTTTGAGGTCAGACCTTCAAATAGCTTTTCAAGAGAGATATCAGTTCAGTTAGATATTACCAAGAACAAAGGAAATACTATGAGAATCAATGAACAAACAAAAAACCTAGAACAAGCATATTCCTAAAACGTCAGATATCTAAGTGGTCACAGTAATATAAAGAATGTAAAGTGAGTTTACAGTTTTTGGGAAAAAAATAGTGTGAAAACATGAGCAGGAAATAGTGACACACACACCACTTTTAAAACTTTAAAGAGAATATGAAACAAATAAAATAGTTTCAGAAGATGGGATAATAATTTTACCTTGTTTCACAATAAAACTCCTAGCAAATAAGGAATAGAAGAGAATTTACTTAACCTGAAAAATGGTGACTTCAAAATCCTAAAATAATCTTCTTTATATGTGTTGATACATGGAAGGCTTTCTCTTTGAGATCAGGAGTACAGCAAAGATGCTTATTCACACTGTATCAATTATACATGTTTTGGAGGTAGTAGCCAGGTCATTAAGAAAAAAAAGGAAGAAGTTAAGTGGATTAGGGAAAAAAGCCATCTGCCATTGTTTGCAGATAATATAACCGGGTTTGCAGAAAATCTAGTATACCTTTAGAAAGAAATTTCCTACCTTAAATGCTAGCAATTTTTAAGATACAGAGTTAATATATTAAAATCAACTAAATTCCTATAATCAAATTATATCCTGTCAATAACATAAAACAGAATAATTTGGAGCACCTGGGTGGCTTGTCAGGTAAGTGTCTGCTTTCTGCTCAGGTAGTGATCCGGGAGTCCTGGGATCTAGCCCCCACGTGGGGCTTCTTGCTCAGTGGAGAGTCTACTTCTCCCTCTACCTCTGCCCCTCCCTGCTGCTCATGCTCTTTCTCTCTCTCACTTTCTCTCTTTCAAATAAAATCTTAAATAATTTTATTCGTAATTTTGTTGTTGATTAGCATCAACTTTATAAATTACATAGAAGTAAATTTAAAGAAGTCATGCATGAGAAAAATTATTTTAAAATACAGAAAAATGGGAGCACCTGGGTGACTCAGTTGGTTGGGCATCTGTCTTGGCTTAGGTCATGGTCTAGGGCCTGGGATCAAGTCCAACATAGGACTCCTTGCTCACTGGGGAGCCTGCTTCTCCCTCTCCCTCTGCCTGCTGCTCCTCCTGCCTGTGATCTCTCTCTGTGTCAAGTAAGTAAATAAAACCTTTGAAGAAAATCAGGTAAAATACAGAAAAACATTAAAGAAGATATAAGCAGTGAAATTTATTTTCTTATTACAAAAGACTTAATATTGTATAGTTATCAGTAGTTCCTAAGAGGTTCCATGGAGCCAAAGCAATCTAAATCAGAATCTGAACTGGTTTATTTTTACAGACCTGACAAGCTAATTTTAAGCTTATAGAAAATCCTTAAGGATAAAGAATAACCCAAACACTCTTCTGGTGGTGGTGGGGTGGGGAGGAGGTTGGAGGACTTAGCCAAATAGATGTAAAAATTTAGTAGAAAGATGTAATACTAAGTCATTGTGTTATTCATGTAAAGATAGTGAATAGATTAATGGATAAGACTAGAAGATCCAGAAACTCATCCATAATATATTGACATATATATTATTAGTTCCCAGGGCTTCTAAAAATGTATCACAAAATTTTATTGCCTCATAATTCTATTGGCTAAATCTGAAATCAAGATATTGGCAGGGCCATACTCCATGTGAAACCTTTAGAGGAATCCTTTCTTAACTTTTACTAGCTTCTTAAGAGTTTTCTGGCAATTTTTGGCAATCATGGCTTATAGATGCTTCACTCCAATTATTTGGCTTCACATGACATTCTTCATCTCTGTCTTCACATGGCCATCTTCTTATAAGGATACTGCTCATGTTTTATTAGTGCCCATCCTACTCTACCATGACATCAAGGTGTAACTTGTTACACCTGCAATATTCCTATATCCAAAGAAAGTCTGAAGTATTGGGGCTTCGGACATAAACATAATATTTGGGGGACTCAATTCAATCCATAATAATAACATTCAAAGAATTCCTTAAAATATCTTAACACACTCAGTATTTTGAAGGAATATGGATAGTCTGGAAATACAGTGAGTGCCCTTATTGTTTAAAAGCAAACATTTTTCAACAGCATGGATCTGTATTCCCTAGCTGCCTTTGCTTGCATTCTATTAACAGAAATCAGCAAGACATAGTACGTGTCTCAAACAACAAAAGTGGTGATTTAAAAAATTGTTTACTGACTCACCACAGACAATGAGGTCAAAGAGAAAAGTTAAAGCACAATACTGCCATTAAATAATAATTTGTCTCAACCTTCCATCTGGGTGAGATATATGAGCAGTTTGTTCTGCACAATATTGGAATTTTACTGGCAAGATAAGTAAGTGAATTATTGAGGAGGTTTTTTTGTTTCTGTTTTTGTTTTTTATAGAACATTTTCAAAGTTTTAGATATGATTGCCCAATTTGATTATTTCTAGGTGTTATTTTTTAAAAACACGAATACTTTCAAAACAACAAAAAGTAAATCACCTCCATTAGATTAGAGCATGTAATTGGAAAAATGAAAGTATTGGGTAAAACTTTTGAATATCCATGACTCATTAGTGGTTTTCTATTTAGCTTCAAATATATTTTAAAGAGAAAATTCAACAACACTCAATCATCCACCCACCCTACCCCAACAGAATAATTTGTGATATTTCGTCACCATTTCACTTCCTAAACTTACTTCATTTTGGCAACACAACTGCACTGTATTTTCCTTGTTAGACGGACATAACAATAATGCCTTTTGCTTAGAGCATTACGACTCTATATCCTTTGGTTAATTTTTTATTATAGTCAAATTTAGTAAGTAATCCTATATTTTCTAGTCACCTACATTTAGTGTTAGGAATCTTAGGCTACTCTCCCAGAACTGTTTAAACTAATACCTAAAAGTAATATGACATCAGCCAGTTCCTTAAAATAATAACAGATCTACCAGAGACTGCTGATTTGAAAACACCAATTTTAGCACCATTAAAAAGAAAATCATAACCTTCTCTATTCCAGCTTGACTCTGACTTTCACTTTCTCTTACAGAGATTTATGTTCTAATCACTTTACTTCTAAAACTTTAGAAATGATATGCTTTAAAAAACTTTTGGAACTTTTTTTTCCTTATTTAATGGGAAAATATTTCCACTGATCAAATAGGCTTTGAAAAGCTTTTGTATTATCTTAATGATTTTAACTCTAACAACCAATTCTGTGTTTAATCTTCACCTACAGACATTAATTTATTATATCCTTTTGGGTATTTTACAGCCATTATTACATCTTTGCAAATCCCTTGGTCAGGAAAGCAGTTCTTTTATCTTCTTGTTAATAATCTTATATTTAATTATGGTGAAATCATGGTTGGATGTGTTATTTTGTTTTTCTTTTTTAAAGTGTAGTTCTGTAGGACTTTGAGAAACTATATTAAGGGGATTTTTCTGCCTTTAGTTAGGAGTCCTTCGTGCATTAAGCCCTTATGTATATAAAGTTTAGTGTTTTGTGGATATTATTATAGTTTTGAGTTTTACATTCCCAGGGTAGAAACTGAAGGTATGACCAATGTTAACTGAGGCATTTGTAGGCAAGAAGGGATAGGAATGCCAGATTAAATACATGACACTCAATTGAATTTGAACTTCACATAAACAATGATAGATGTTTTCAGTGTAAGTGTAACCCATACATACATTTTTACCATGCTATGTTTGATACAAATATAACAGGGGACCTGAAAATATTATTCACTTAAAATTGTCTGAAGCAACCTAACTATTTAGGGTGATGGGGAGGAAACAACATGCTGAACTAGGGAAATCAGTGGAATCTCTGACTCATTCCATGAAAAACTACATTTAAGCCCTGTACTCAAGTTGGTGAAGTTGTTTTCCATGGGGTATAGGTTAGCAAACGTGATACCAATATACATCACACTAGAATTAAACTCTTAAATGGGTGGATGACAGTTGGTGGCAGCAGTTTTCTCACTGTTGGAGTCAGAGATTACACATACAGGGAGAAGGTTAGGAAGATCATGTGTTAATATATCTAAGGTGAAACATCAGTATGAATTCATGTTCACCGTGATATAGATGCTTACATATAGAAATACAGATACTTTGGGGCACCTGGGTGGCTCAGTGGGTTAAAGCCTCTGCCTTCAGCTCAGGTCATGATCCCAGGGTCCTGGGATAGAGCCCCGCATCGCATCGGGCTCTCTGCTCAGCAGAGAGCCTGCTTCCTCCTCTTTCTCTGCCTGCCTCTCTGCCTACTTGTGATCTCCGTCTGTCAAATAAATAAATAAAATCTTAAAAAAAAAAAGAAATACAGATACTTTTACACATATATGTGTATAATATATATGTGTACTGTATGTGTACCCACACATAGAAATCCTTGCTTCACCGGCTTGAGAACTTAGAAGGAAAGACACCCCAGTACCAACAAGCAGGTCTATCTTTCAGATTTTGATTTCTAGTACTGTCCCCTAGTGCTAGGATTGTTTGCACAAAATGGTTAACTCTAGGATTGGGGAAGGAAGTATACAAGGTGAGTCTGAAACATTCTGTAATGATGACTAACGTAAGGAAGAGCTAAATAAACACACACACTCACACTTTCACACACATGCACTATTAGTGGTGTGTCAAAAAAAAAAAAAAAAGACTTAGGTGCCAACTAAAGGAGTTCCCAATGATCAAAGCTGGAAGAGTTTGAGAAAACACTGTTGGATTATAACTCAAAATATGAAATACATATATGTAAGTCCACACTCATACAGGTGATAGAATAAAAAACAGATGGAGATGTGTAATAATTCCCCATGAAGAAAAATTCCAAATAATTCATGTAGCTACTCCAGCATTATTAGAATCCTACAGGTTGGAAGTCCAACACAGCTATCACTAAGTAAAATTGAAGGTGTAAACAGGGCTGCATTCCCATTTGAAGTCCTTGGGGGTATCCTTTTCCTTGCCTTTGCCAGCCTTTAGAAGCCACACATAAACCTGGATCAAGATCCCTTGCTCCTTGGGCACCTGGGTGGCTCAGTGCGTTAAAGCCTCTGCCTTCAGCTCAGGTCATGATCCCAGGGTCCAGGGATCGAGCCCCACATTGGGCTCTCTGCTCAGCAGGAGGCCTGCTTCCCCCCGCACCCCCTCCTGCCCCTCTGCCTACTTGTGCTCTCCATCTGTCAAATAAATAAATAAAATCTTTAAGAAAAAAATAAAGCCCCTTACTCCCTCATCAAAATAACCAAAGTTATATGTCAATATTCTTCCATAGTCACATCTCTTCTACTGACTCCCCCCAATTTTTTTTTAATTGAAGTGTCATTGATACACAGTGTTACATTAATTTAGGGTGTACAACATAGTGATTCAACAAATCTATACATTATGCTCACCACAAGTTTAACTACCATCTGTCACCAAAGAATGCTAGCACAATATCCTGGTCTATACTCCTTATGCTGTAGCTTTAATTCCCATTTCTAATTTATTCTATAACTGGAAGCCTGTAACTCCCACTCCCCCTTACTATTTTTGCTCATCCACTCCTGCACCCTTCTGGCAACTAGTTTGTTCTCTGTATTTATGGGTCTATTTCTGATTGGTTTGATTTGTTTTTAGGTTCCACCTGTAGGTAAGATCATATGGGATTTGTCTTTCCATGTTTGACTTCTTTCACTTAGTATAACATCCTCGAGGCAACATCCATGTGACAACATCCGTGTTGTCACAAATGGCAAGATCTCATTCTCTTTTATGACCAATATTTCTGTGTGTGTGTCTGTGTACATCACATCATCCTTATTCATCTATTAATGGACACTTCTGTATTTTGGCTTTAATAAACAATAAACAAAAGGGTGCATGTATCTTTTCAAATTTCTGGGTTTTTTTTTTGTTTTCTTTGAGTAAATACCCAGTTGTGAAATGATTGGATCATATGGTAGCTCTGTTTAATTTTTTGAAGAACTTTCATATTGTTTTCCACAGTGGTCATACCAACTTACATTCCCACCAGGAGTTCATGGGGTCCCTTTCCTCCACATCCTCACCGACCCTGTTATGTCTTACCTTTTTAATACCAACCTAACAGGTCTGAGGTAGTATCTCCTTTTGGTCCTGATTTGCATTGCCCTGATGATCAGTGTGGTTGAGCATCTTTCCATGTGTCTGTTGGCCATCTGTATGTCTTCTTTGGAAAAATGTCTATTCAAGTGCTCTGCTCATTTTTAAGCAGATTATTTGTGGGGTATTTTGGTGTTATTTATGCATTATATATATGAACTTCCTGTTGGATATATCAATTTGCAAATACCTTCTCCCATTCAGTAGGTTGCCTTTTCATTTTGTTGATAACTCCTCCACTTTTAAGAACCCTTGTAATTAATTGGGCCCAACTAGAAAATCCAAGATAATCTCCCTATTTTGAGGTCAGTTGATTAGTAACCTTAATTCCATTTGAACTTTGTCAAAACAAGGAAAGCCTGAGAAGTCATAGCCAAGAGGAAGGGTAAAGAAACATGATGAGTAAACATAGCATGTGTCCTGAATGAAATCCTGGTACAGGAAAGGAGCATTAGGAAAAACTAAGGAAATATGAATAAAGTACGGATTTTAGTCAATCATAGTATATCAGTATTGGTTCATCAGTTATAAAAATTGTACCATACAAACGTAAGCTGTTTATAATAGTGGAAACTTAGTGTGGGTATGTGAAAACTCTTTGTACTATATTCAGATTTTTCCATAAATCTGAAACTGTTCTACAATTAAAGTTTTAATGATACATAAAGCCATAAATGTGCTGCTAGGGGAGCCACGTGAAGCACCTAACCCAATTTGGAAAGTTTGTAAACATCACCTCCTTCCAGTGGAGTTAACTTATCAAGAGAACATTGTGGGATGAAAAAAGTAAACTCTGAGAGTTCCGATGCTATTCCAGATAGAGAGGATATTAACTCATGAGGTGGCAGGTCTGAGCTCAACCAGGGCAATCTAAATAATGGCAAATGAGACAGAATCATGAAACAAAGAGTTTAGTGAGAGGCTATTAAGTAAAAGCAGGAGATTAGGACGAAACAAATGAGGGTCCAGTGTTAAGGATTTTGGATTAAGTACTGTAAGGGAATACAAAGTATTTCCAATTAAAAAAAAAACAAAAACCCTTAAAAACCACAACCTCCTTTGACAGAGGTATATACTTAATGTTCAACCTTAAATCCAATCCATTGAGGTTTAAGCCACTTTTGCTTCATTTGTCTTCAGTAAAAACAATGAGTCACTTAAAAAACTAGACTTTCCATAGATTTGTTTATTCCCCTCCTCATTGGTCCTCTCACACTCAGTCTAGCCAAATGGGTGATAAACAACAGGCCTGTGTGTAGTTGGATACCTGTTTTAAAGCCTAAAGTATTTCTTCTCTGGCTCTTGAAGAAGCATTTGCTGATCCTATCCTAGAGATCACTTTTTTCCTTTACTAAAAAGTGACCTAAATTCAACAGTGTGAACTATATTAAAATATAGGTCTTTCCTTTTATCAAAACATCTGGAATATTTTATTTATATAGGCTTGAAACTTCTGTCTGGTGGGATGATGCATATTAGATTTTCATGCTTATTTGTTCCATAATGCTTTGCAGTAATACCTACATGAAGGGATTACTAAAGTCACTATTTTAGATAAACTAACAAAAGAAATTAGGGTTTCTAGAAGAATGAATGAGGAAAATTATAAAAATGAATAAAAGAATGAAGAAAACTACATTTTATGTTCAGAGAGGAGTTCTAGATTTCTAGAGCACGTGATGTTCCCATATTTCACAAAGCCAGATTTCTAAATGTATATTCTAAGGAGGAAATTTGATGACTGGTGGCTGTGTTCTTTCCTTGCTAGTACCTACTGAAGGTAGTTCAAGGAATCCCAATATGGGAACTGCCTCTGCCCTTCAGTGGGAATAACTTTTGCATGATTTATATATAGACTGTAGGGGGGAAACTTGGAATATAAAACAAGATGCAGAAATAGAATCCCTTTCCCCTTTGAAAACCAGTAACAATTATGTATATATGCATGTGTATATGTACTACATACATTTGTATATATCTGTGCATATATTTCCATATACTTATGAGAAGATATTTTTACTGTTTTCTATCCTGACCAGTTACTGTATTTAGAAACATTCAATTACTGTAACTGTTGTTTGAAGGATTTTTAAAATTTTTATAATAGCAAGGTTCGGTAGAAATAATCAACCATCTACTTGTATTGTGTAAATAGTGAAAAAAAGGACTTTTAAATTGGGAAGTATACACAAATCCATTCAGTACCAGGTATTAATATTTTTAAAGTGAACTTATGATGACTTTTGCCCTAATGAACAAGGCACCTTCTTTCCTTTCTGGGAATACTTATTCTAATAATGTGATTCACTTTTTAAATTTCTTACTTGAAGCTAGAAGCCCCTGTATGAGTTTTCTTTTACTCTGTGTCTGTAGCTCCCTGTTTGTTTAATCACAATGCATTTTGTTTAATATTTCAGTGCTATTTATCGAGACACTTTAATTTGTTTCCTTTCGTATTTGTCTTCACCAGGTGTTTCTTGACTGGAGCACATTTCCCACATGATAAAATTAAAGGTCTAATTAATGCCTTTAAGGACATTGGTGCACAATTCAGCACCTAATTTTCTGCAGGGGGGCATATTTAGGTGTTTAACTAGGTGGAACTCTGTGCCAAGGATTGCATTTGCATACAAAGTCCCTCTTATTTCTTTGTAAACAACCTTCAATACAGAAACAAAGAATGCATTCACATTACTTGGTATGCACTTTTCTAGCGAGGAAAGAGTACAGAAAATAAATGTATCTAAGCCACATTTCATCAGAGCAGAAACAAAAATCCTATTAGATGAGGTGTTGAAATATGAGGTCCATTTCTTTGGAGCAGTGAGGATAATACTCAGCATTTGAAAATGGAGGGGCAACCTACAAAGGCACTGCATGAAAAACGAATGCTTTGAAAAATCACATCTGAGATGTAGAGGATCTTAAGAAAAATATGGCATCGCATTAAGCACAAAAAGGAAAGCTAAATCACCACCAGGCAACTGCTGGCAGAGAGCAGGCAGGGAAACAAAACTCATTGATCTATCTAAAGGCTACAAGGACTGGGAAAAAGGCCATCTATGTAAAGATGTTTCTAATCTCATTTCATTTCACTTTCTGTCTACTTTGAAACATAAGTTGTGAACAAGTTGTGGATGCCTTAGAATTATTAAATAAAATATTTGCTTGATTATTAACATATTAAATCTATTAAAATTTACATTTCATCCAATGTCCTCAAAAACAAGATTTATCAGACATGAGAATAAAATTTTAGCTCAGTTTCCACATACCCTCTACAAAAGCATAATCTTTATCAGCACTTCAGTTTTGTTTTTTTTTTTTAAGATTTTATTTATTTATTTGAGCAAGAGGGAGAGAATGCTCGGCACAAGTATGGGGAGGGACAGGGGGAGAGGGGCAAGCAGACTGCCCGGTGAGCATGGAACCCCTGACAGGGCTTGATCTCACAACCCTGAGATCATGACATGATGCGAGATCAAGAATCAGATGCTTAACTGACTGAGCCACCCAGGGGCCCCCATCACTTCACTTTTGACATAAACAACAGACATTTGCACAACATTTGTAAAATGTTAGTGTCAAAGCAAAAATTACACCAACGAGTGGACAAAGTTAAACAGGCAAGGGAGACCGTATTCAAGGATGTTGCAGTGGGGGCTAGAGATCAGAACTCAGTCTGAGCTCAACTCCACTGAAACCAAAAGCTGAGGCGTTCTTAAGAGCTGGTGTGGGGGGACTATAGGACATCTGTGTTTGTTAATTGGCTTTACTGAAAAAAGAAGTAATCTTTCTTGTGTCTTGATCACCCAGGCTGTAGTTTTACAACTTGGACAGAACCCCCCCGCCCCCAAAGTTAGACTCCTACGTTCCCACAGAAACTTGGGAATTTAAGGCTCTACCTTACCTAATGTTTATATCCCAAAGGCACAGAGAAAGAATTTACAATTATAAGTGTTCTAAATTCGCTAAGAAAAGGGAATTCAGGGGTCTAGGACTGAGAAGAAACCTGTCTAAAGTTTAGTCAACCTGAAGGAACTTTAAAATGATGTTTGTCACTAGGTAAATACAAATTTTAAAGAAATCTAGCACACCTGCCCCTTCCAATCTTATCTTTGCCTTTATGTCTCTCCTAAATAGAAATGTTGGAGTCTCTGCCTTTTAATCTCCATTGTTAGAATAAGTTTCTTCTAGGATATTTGTTCATAGCCATTTACTATGTCATATTATGTAAGTACTAAATAGGATGCAGTAAGGCAGATTTTAAAGCAGGAACCAGATATTTATTTATTTATTTATAAAGATTTTATTCACTTATTTGACAGAGAGATCAGAAGTAGGCAGAGAGGCAGGCAGAGAGAGAGGAAGGGAAGCAGGCTCCCTGCTGAGCAGAGAGCCCCATGCAGGGTTCTATCCCAGGACCCTGAGATCATGACCTGAGCCAAAGGCAGAGGCTCAACCCACTGAGCCACCCAGGCACCCTGGGACCAGATATTTAAATAGAATTTATAGTAATCCAAGGTAACAAGTAATATGAGTTACAGTATTTCCTATTCTTGTTTTCCCTTTGTATTACAACTGTGCATTAGTTCAGAAGGGCTTCTCAGAAACCCTAAGGTTCATAGGATAATAATGCAGAAACGTGAACTTTAAATTCTTTTTCCAGCACTGGATTAGCTACATAAATTATGGTGCCTAGCTTGAAATGACAATATGGGACACTTGTTGAAAAATAATTTAGGGAATTTCAAGATGGCAACCATGGATCATTAAACCAAGTGCAAGGCCTTTCTAGATAACCACAGAGGTCTTATACCCATGACGCTTGTAGTTCTCAAATGCTAATTTTCCTTTAATATTTTTATCATCCTTACCCACATATGACTACCCATTTTTGTGAAATCTCACAGTACTTTGTCCTTTTGTTTTGCCATGTTTTCATAATTTGTAATCACTTCTTCTGTTCCTTATTACAAAGGCGCCACTCTTGAGAGCATGTCTCGTTTTTCTCTCTAAACTATGCCACACTTTTATTTTGCTTTTGCTTCTGTTTACACTAATCCCAAAATAAGTAATACATGATATGGTTCAAAAAGCACAATAAGAGAAGCATCTACTGCAAAGTTTGTCTCATCCTGCCTCATCCACCTTGTTTCTAACTTGTCCCCCACCTCTGTAGATAATCAGTAGTTTATGGGCGCATTCTTTTGGAGTTTCTTAAGCAAATGTTAGCACATGTGAATATATATTTCTAGTTATTTTCTTTCTTATGAAATTGCAATACATTTTTGCACACACAATGCACACGCTATTCTGAACTTGCTTTTTTCACTGAACCATAGAACTAAAATATGTTTCATATCCTACATAGAGAATTTCCTTATGTTGCCATAGATTATTTAACCAGTTTCAGCATGTAAATACTTGGATTATTTCCAATCTCTTGTTATTATGAACAGTGTAGCAATGAATATTATACATAAGTTATTTAATGTATGAATGCATACTTATAGGATAATGCCTTGTAGTTAAAATGAAAGCATAAACATAATTTTGATTATTCTTTCCAACATATCTCCTATAGAGATTATATTTGATAGTCACCTCAGCAATATATGGAAAGGCCTTTTTTTCTGGCTGCCTACAACCTTATCATTGCATTTTGTCAAATACTAGGACTTAATACTTTCATATGCTATCTGGCTCATGAATATTTATAACTATTATTATTACTGTGTGTATTCATAAAGTGCCTCCTTTTTCTTTTAATATAATTGGGGCTTACTTCCACCATATCTGATTTTAAGAAGGTGGGCACAACTTTTCTTAAAATTAGTTAAATTTTTATTGTGGTATAACTAACATATAATGTTACATTAGTTTCAGGGGTACAGCGTATTAATTCAATAATTCTATATATTACTCAGTGCTTACAATGATAACTATAGCCACCTTCTCTCACCATTCAATTTTATTACAGTACTACTGATTATATTCCCAGTGCTTATTTTTCATCTGTATGACCTGTATTTTCTAACTGAAAGTTTGTACCTCTTCATCCCTTTAACTATATCAGATAGACATCCCCCCACTTAATATTTTCTGGCAACCACCAGTTTGTTCAATGTACTCAAGAGTCTGTTTTCTGTTGGAATTATTTTTATTTATTCACTTATTTTTTTTCAATGAATACTTTTTCATGGAAATATAGTTAATATACAATGTTATATTAATTTCAGATGTATGACATAACAATTCAACAATTCTATATGTTACTCAGTGTTCACCATGATGTGTTAACCAACACCTGTTACCAAAGTTATTACAACATCATTGACCATGTACCCTATGTAATACTTTGCATCTCCATTTCTTACTTACTGTATACTGGAAGTTTCTACCTCTTTCTATCTTGAGTATAGTTGACACATAGCATTAGATTGGTTTCCAGTGTACAAAATAGTGATTCAACATCTTTATAGGTTAGGCTGTACTTACAAGTCTATACCTACCATCTATCACCATGCAGCGCTATTACAATAACATTGATTATAGTCTAATGCTATACTTTTATTCCCATGATTTAATCATTCCATGGCTGGAAGCCTGTCACTTAATCATTCCTCTTCACCCATTTTGCCCCACTCCACCCCCCCCTTCCTTCTGGCAACCCTTAGTTTGTTCTTGTACATCTAGGTCTGATTCTGCTTTTCATTTGTTTTTCATATTCTATATATGAGTGAAACCATATTGTATTTGCCTTTTTCTGACTTATTTTACTTAGCATCATGCTCTCTGGATCCTCTGGATCCATCCATCTTGTTGCAAATGACTGCATCTCATCCTTTTTAATGACTTAGTAATATTCCACTGTATGTATGTATGTATGAATGTATAGATAGTTAGGTCTATCTGTCTATATATACCACATTTTCTTTATCCATTCTTCTATGATGAACATTTAGGTTGCTTCCATATCTTGGCTCTTGTAAATAATGCTATAATAAACATAGGGGTGCATATGTCTTTTCAAGTTAGTGTTTTTGTTTTCTTTGGATAAATGCCCAGTAGTGGAATAATTGCATGATATGGTAATTCTATTTTTCGTTTTTTGAGGAGTGTCCATAATTTTTTTCACAATAGTTTCACCAGTCTACATTCCCAGCAACAGTGCATGAGGATTTCCTTTTCTCCACATTTTCACTAACACTTGTTATTTCTTGTCATTTTGATGCAAGCCATGATGATGGAGGTGAAGTGATATCTTTAATTTGCATTTTCCCTGATGATTACTTATGTTGAGCATGTTTTCATGTGTCTGTTGGCTATATGTCTGCATGTCCTCTTTGGAAAAATGTCTATTCAAGTCCTCCAACCACACTTCAGTGGTAATGTTTGTTGATTTTGGTGTTGAGTTGTGTAAGTTCTTTATATATTTTGGATATTGACCCTATACTGGGTATATCATTTGCAAATATCTTCTTCCATTCAGAAGGTTTCCTTTGCCATGTAAAAGTTTTTCATTTTAGTGTAGCCCCAGTAGTTAGCTTTTTGCTTTTTTTTTGTTTGTTTGTTTTTTTATTCAGAGCTGGAAAATATTTTTATTACCAAAAAGAAACAATAAAAGCATGAATAAGATAGCTGGGACAATTTCTACACAAAACATAGATTTGTGAAACCCATGTTGGATATAAGTGTGTTTCAATGTAAACTTCTTATGTTAACTTTGTAACAAGCATTTATTTTCCCACATGCCTTGCTTTATGGAATATTTTTCAGAGCACATTTTTTTCTCTAAAGTCTTTGGTACATTTGGCTGATTTTTTTTTTTTTTTCTATGTGAAGGTCAACACAAGTCCATGAACTATTTTTTTTAAGACATAATTTGCATTTAAAACACCAAAAAAGTACAGCTCTTCCACTACTGCTCTAACTCCTGCCTCTGCCTCCAATTTCTCTGCCTGTGGTCTTATATGTTCTTAGTAAAGTACTGAATGGACATACTGAGCAAGCACTGAAAGGCACAATGGGAACTACTGGAACAGAGTGCTATGGAAAGTGTTGAAGAATTGTCCTTCAAATGCAGAAAGCATCTCTGTATCCATGTTGCTTTGCTATGTAATGTGGCTGCTCCTTCCATCAGGAGGTAGGCTCTGCTTCTCTAATTTCTTGATATTCATTTTTGTTTTTGTTTCCTTTGCTTAAAGAGGCATATCTAGAAAGTGTTGCTAAAGCTGATATTGAAGAGATTACTGCCTATGTTTTCTTCTAGGAGTCTTATAGTTTGTCTTTTTTTTCCTTCAGTTTTATAGTCTTACATTTAGGTGTTTGATCCATTTTGAGTTTATTTTTGCATATGGTATAAGAAAGTGGTCCAGTTTCAGGCTTTTGCATGGGGCTGTCTAGTTTTCCAACAACATTTATTGAATGGACTAGACTCTCTTATCCCCATTGTATATTTTTGCTTCCTTTGTTGTAGATTAGCTGACCACATAGGTGTGGATTTATTTCTGAGCTCTCTATTCTGTTCTATTGATCTATGCTTAATTTTGTGCCAGTACAATACTGTTTTGATTATTATAGCTTTGTAGTATATCTTGAAATCTGGGATTGTGATACCTCTAACTTTATTCTTTCTCAAGATTGCTTTGGCTATTTGGGATCTTTTAGGTTCCATACAAATATTAGGATTATTTGTTCCAGTTCTGTGAAAAATGCTATTGATATTTTGATAGGGGTTGCACTTAAACTATAGATTGCTTTGGGTAGTAGAGACATTTTTAACAGTTTTCTTCCAATCCATGAGCCTGGTATATCTTTTCATTTATCTTTGTCCTGATTAGTCTCTTCTATCAATATCTTATACAATTTTCAGAGTATAGGTCTTATACCTCTTTGGTTAAGTTTATTTTTACATGTTTTATTCTTTTTCTAGGTATTTTATTATTTTTGGCTTAATCACAAATGGAATTGTTTTCTTAACTTCTCTTTCTGCTACTTCATAATTAGTATATAGAAATGCAACATATTTATGTATATTAATTTTGTATCCTGCAATTTTACTGAATTTTTAAATCAGTTTTAATAATTTTTTGATGGAGTCTTTATTAGAGTTTTCTATATAGAGTATCATGTCATTTGGAAATAGTGACAGTTTTACTTGTTCATTACCAATTTGGATGCCTTTTATTTTTTATCTGCATGGTGCAGGCAGGACTTCCAGTACTGTATTGAATAAAAATGGTGAGAGTTGACATCTTGTCTTATTCCTGTTCTTAGCAGAAAAACTTTCAATTTTTTACCACGGGTTAGATGGTAGTTGTGGAACTGTTATATATGGGTTTTATTATGGTGATGTATGTTCTCTCTAAACCCACATGTTTCCCATGACCCTGTCTTCCAGCCTGTTGATCTGTTCTTCTGCAACCTCTAATCTGTTGTTGGTTCTCTCTAATATATTTTTATTTCAGTTACTGAGTTCTTCAGCTCTGACTGGTCCTATTTTTATTTTCTACCTTTGTTGAAGCTCTCAATGAGATCATCCATTATTTTCTCAAGTACAGTGAGTGTCTTTATGACTGTTACTTTGAATTCCTCATCACACATATTGCTTTAGCGCTCCTACTGTGATTTGTGTTGTTGTTTTTCTTTTATTTGGGACATCATCTTCTGTCTCCTTGTTTTTTCTAATTCTTTGTTTCATTTTTTTTAAAGATTTTATTTATTTATTTGACAGAGGGAGATTACAAGTAGGCAGAGAGGCAGGAGGAAAGAGAGAGAGAGAAGCAGGCTCCCTGCTGAGCAGAGAGCCCAATGCGGGGCTCCATGCCAGGACCCTGAGATCATGACCCGAGCCAAAGGCAGAGGCTTTAACCCACTGAGCCACCCAGGCGCCCCCTTCATTTCATTTTTATGTGTGAGATAGTTCAGCTACATCTCCTGGTCTTGAAAGTAGTGACCTTGTTGAGAAGATGTGCCATGGTGCCCTATAGCACAATTTGACACTAACCTCAAGAGTCAGGTGTTTTAGGGTTGTCCCCCATGTAGGCTGCGCACACCCACTGCCTTCAGTCTGGCTGGCTGCAGTTGACATACTTTGCCTGCTGTGGGCACACTAGGCAGACTTTGATCACTGCACTGTTAAGAGACTCTTCTGAAGCTGGAACAGACTCCTTTGTGGGCAGGCTGCTGGTTAGCCCTGGTGTCTGTCATTCGCTTCTCTGCCACAGCTGCTGTCATATCAAAGGGCAACTCTTGTTGCCAGTGCAGCCACCTAAGAGGCCAGGCTGCTACAACTACAGGCATTCTGATGTGCGGGGTTATCTCCCTTTCTCCTCTCCCTTTCTCCCCAGGCTGGAGTCCTTTATGAGTAGTGCCAGTCCTGACCAGGCTGCCTGCTTTGTATGGAGGGGCAGGAGTGATTATGCAGGTATGCCTGCCCAGAGAAGTGGGTTGGATGAAGTGAATCAGCAGGAGGAGTGGGTCATGCAGTGCTAACAAGGTAGATGGAGAGTGTTAGCACTGGCTCCTGTAAATGTCAACTGTCTTAGCTGGGCAGAGGAAAAGAAACAGAGCCCACAGCACTTTAGTCTCTAGACAAACCTGAATATCTCTGCCCCTCCAGCACATGTTCTGGGATAGTCAATAAATCTCCTTCACATAAACCCCAGGTACTTTCTAAACTATTGTGTCTGTGCTGTGTCTTAGGAGTTGTTACTTAGTATGCTGGCTCTTTATTGGTGAGGATTCAGTTTCTTATAACCTCATTGCTCTCCCATAGGTAAGTCCTGCTGGTTTTCAAAGCCTTATGTTATAGGGACTCATCTTCCCAGGGTGGGTCTCCCCATTGTGGTGTCTGATCCTCTTTTCTGTATTTATGATGTCCCTCCCATTTGGGCTTAGTCTGATGAGGGATTTGGTGCTTGAAAGCATCTCTGCTCTTTCTACCCTTTTTGATGTGGCATATTTTCCACAGTTAGCTGTGGGAGGTCTTCAGGTTATTTACAAACTTACTTGGTGTAATCTTGGTGTGTCCTTGGGAGCTTAGGATCCTCCTGCTTCACCATCTTCCCTATACTCCAGTTTTCATTTGCATTTTCCTGGTATATATTTTCTCATTTTATTTTTAACATTTATAAATTATGTTATTTTAGTCAATTATTTAGCATAGAGATGAGTTTGGATTTTTAACTTAGTTTTATATATTTTATTTTAATGTACAAGTTAAGCCCATTTATATAACAGATGTTTCAATTTAGTCCTATCATGGATTTTTTAATATATATACACATATACACAACATCAAATTTAGCTTGAATTTTCAGGGTGCCTGGGTGGCTTAGTCAGTTAAGCGTTTGCCTTCTGCTCAGGTCATGACCCTGGGGTCCTGGGATCAAGCCCTGCACCTGCTCCTCCCTCTCCCTTTGCCCTTGTTCCTGCTCTTTCTCTGTCAAATAAAGGAATAAAATCTTAAAAAAAATAGTTTGAATTTTCTTAAATTCTTCTTTTTCCTCTCCTTAATCATGTAATTTTAGTTAATACAATTAATGTTCTTGATGTTTACTCTTCTATATTCTTAAAATTTTACCACTTTTTTTTTGCTCTAAATGATAAATATAATTATATGTAGATTATATGCAGGTATATTTATATTATAGATGTCTATATTATAGTCGTTACTTGAAATGAGACAAACTTTCAGTATCTCTTACCCTTTCCTCATTTAATAATAATATAATTACCCTATTGTCAGAGTGTATAATATTTACATCACATTTGGTCACACCTCCCCATTTTTGGGGCAAATTAAATAATGTCTATAGCTTGTATAATTGAAGGAGAACTTGGCTAGTTATGAAATTTTTGTCTCACTTTTCTTTCTTTAGTACCTTGTGGGTAATACTCCACTGTCCTATCATACTGAATGTTGCTATAAAGAAATCTGATGAAAATCAGGAGGATTTTCATCATTCACAAGTGATTTTATTTTTTTGGGCTGCCCAAAGGGTTATTGCTTTTTATAAGCCTAATAAATTTACTAGAACATGCTTCAGCTTGGTTAATGTTTTGTGCCTCTTAAATATGTAGACTCATTATTTTGAAAGAAAAATGCTTGTATTACAGTTATTTTCTTTTAGTTTTCTTCTCTGTGGCTTCCACTTATGTGTCAATCCATCTTCTTTGTAATTTGAATTTCATATTTTTCCTAATCATTAATCTTTCATGTCCTGTCTTTTGTTTTATTCTGTTAATTTTTCTCTTCAGCAGTGTATTCTCCATCTTGTCCCTTTTAATTTAGAATTTCTGGCACAATTTTCCCAATTTTTTTCAGTTCTTTCCCTAAATTTTAACATTTTCTTTTGCTATCTAACCATATCTTTTCTGATGCCTGTATTTCTGTTTTGAAGAGTTACTTGGTAATGATTTCACTAAGGTATGTTTTTGTTTTTTTTTAAGTCATGTTGGAATATTTGGCCTGTAATTTGCATAAACATTTCAAATGAAATACTCTTCTAGTGAGTTTTGCTTTTATTCACTGTTGTCTGTTTGCTAGTAGTCCCATTTTTCTTATGTCTTTTTTTTTAGGGAAACTATATTTACACATTTTGTTATTTTTATTTGAATTGGTTTAATTTCCTTGGGTCATAAATTAATGTAATGTCATTGGAAGAATGGAGGGGCCACAGACTTCATCAAAATTTTCTGTCCAAATCCTCTCTCTTCCTTTGCTATAATGGCACATGATTCAAATTATGAGACTGATGCATTGCCCACTGTGACAAGAGAGCCTATTATGACATTCTTATTTTAAAAAATGGCTATTCTGTATGATGCTATAACCTTTATCTCTCACTCAGGATCTGATACAGATTGGCAGATCTATTCTTAACTTACCCCAAACCCTGGTAGCCTCTGTTGTGTGTTTTTGTTTCTGTTTTTGTTTTTTTCCTAAATGTTCCTTTTACTTTCAGAAACATTTCTTCCTTTCCCATGAGTCAAATCTTGGACCCCAAATTCTTTTTATATGTACTTTCTCTGCTTCTACTTCTCCAAGGAGTAAACTCTGTTAGATTCAATCTGTCTCACAAACACTTCAGACTGAAATTACATATTTTCATGTTCCTAGCATACTGCCATACACTTTTGGCTGCCCACATCAATTGTGCTGGTCTCTGTTGTTTTTGATCACACTTAAATTTAAAGGGTGCATCTGTTCCATGTACTGGTCTCATTGAAGAAGTAGTTTGTAATTTTTCCTTTTTGTGTGTGTTCTATATGATTTTTGGGCAAAAAATGTAGGAAAATTGGGAATAAGTTGCTGCTCTGTTCTTACTAGACCTGGATGTGTCCATCTGGCTCTTAATAAAACATGGTACATAACAAGTTTCAGGAGAGATTTTTCATCTTCTTATTCAACTACTCTTCTTATTCAACTTACTCTATTCTATAGAAATTCCCTACTGAGAAAGCTGTTTTTAAAGAACAATAATCAAATGGAAGCAAGACATCACTTTATTAAGTATGAGAAAGTACTCAGTCCCTCCTAACGCAGAACTTCCATGACCTCGGAATGGAAATTGCTGCTTAAACTGTGCTCTTTCTTTCTCCTTCATTTAACAATTAAGATAGGCAAGTCTGCATCAAATTCTGGTATCAGCTCTTAAGTCTGTTGTGGGGGTAAATGCCAGATATATGGCATTTATATGGGGAAGTTACTCCCCAAAATTAAATCACCTTTGAAAATTAAACCCAAGTAACTTCATTCTTATGAAATTTCTTATTTTGGGCATTTATTCGTAAATGGTCCTTAAGTAATTACACTGTGGACATGGATCACTCATTTCTTGTCCTAGGAAATGTCCTAGGAAATGTCAGAGCTAGACTTGCTCTGTTGCTGTTTTCCAAAATCAGGTCCACTTATAGGACAATCCTGATTAAGAGGTCTAGGGCAGTATAAAGGGACTCATTTTCATTAGAAGAAATATTTTAGGAGCTTCTAAAGGCAAATTAATGTGATTATAGTTCATTTCCTAATGTATATAAGCAATAATTGGTCAATATCCATAAATTATAAGAATATCTCCACATTCCTCTTAGAAAATTATTTCTATTTTTCTTAGTACTACTTAGTGGAAAAATAGGAAAAAAACAATAATCTCAGTAATATAATTTATACTTGCATACAGAAGCATAATTTCTCATTTGGGTAGTTTCAATAAGCAGTGAAATTATAATGGGCTAGTAGTCTACATTTATCATATCTGGTATACTCGCTTTGATCTTTGGTTGCATAGATTAGTTCCCTCCCAATCCTGCTACCAGGTTGCTTTGTGGGTTGAGGATAGTTAAGCAAAAAAAAAAAAAAAGAAAGAAAGAAAAATAGAGGGCCTTCTTATCCAGGAAGATGGTCCTGCCTGCAGAAGTTCATGGTGAGATCAGGCTAAAAGCAAAACAAAACAAAAAGCAAAAACCATGAGTAAAATAAAAAGTGCTAAAAAATACAAGCTACCATTGTTTGAGTGTTTTATTATATGCCAGTATGGGTTTTAACAGCTCCATTTTAAAGATAAAGAAATTTAAATGCAAAATGTTTCATCCAAGATCACACAACAAGCAAAAGGCAGAGACTTGGGCCCAGCTACTTTGCATTTCATAAACCAAGCCTTTCTTTTTTGCCACATTGGCTCTTCTAGAAGGCCCTGGATAAGCAAGTGCCAATTTGGACCATGAACAAAAAAGAATGCTAGAGATTCTGTTTTGTGTGGTGTTTTGTGAAAAATACATCTGTGGCTAGAGGAGCTTCAAGAAATAGGTCCAGCTGGTTAGCTTATAGGATTTCGAACTTACATGTCTAAAAATGAAGTCAACATATTTCCCCAAATCTTTTTTTGCTATGTGTTTCCTTCCTTAATGAGAAGTACCAACAGCTACTGTATTTTAGAAACAAAAACTAGGGAGTCCTCCCTGACTTTTCCCTCACATTTGTCACCCTTTATATATATTGTCAAATCCACTCAGATTTCCTTAATAAATCTCAATAAATTTCCTTAATAAATCTCAATAAATCATTTATTTCCTCAATAAATCTCTCATGATCTCCACTCTACCAAACCGTTTAAAGAAATCACCATCTTTGGATTACTACAAAAATATTCCAAATGTTTGTCCCCTATGTGTGTCCTTCCCATGCTCGGTCCATCTCCACCTAGTGCTTCACCCTATGATTCAGAATGATTTTTCAGTGCTAGTCTTAAAACCATGTTACTCTACAATCCTCCTCAACTCCTTTCAGGATAAAATCCAAATGGTATAGTGTATAACCAAGATGAGAGTTCTCCAGTTGAGGAAGAAAGGTAAATTCAGTCATTCAGGTGGGTGGTAAAGATGATCAGTTTAATTTGCACTTCTTTAATTTGATACTCTTATGATTTGTCCCATTGAAAATTTCCGTCTGGCATTTGGATACATGTGTTAGCGGTCTTTGCTCTCCAACAAGGAAGAAACTGGGCCAAGTTATTCATAGGAAAATACTAGTAACACTATTATCACTCATCCCAGGAGCATTTCTTATGAATTAAACAATTTTGAGAAAATACTAATTCATGCATATGAAGTAATTTCAAAACATAGAACCTCAGGCACAATAGAATTGAGTTGGAAAGATATTTTTAAAGGGTGGGTTTGGGTCCTTTAAATCAGGATGCTTGTGTATTTCATATATGCGATAAGAGGTGCTCATTTTAGAGAAACTGCTGGAAAATTCACCATGGCTGAAACATGCAAATCAGCACAGAATGTTTGCTGGAGGGTAAATCAGAGAAATGCCATTGAAGTAGCCTGTATATGCATATCTCATTGGTGACATCTTGAGCTCTGTTAATCAATTCCTATTTGAGATAAACGCATCTGCTTGTATCTCAAAAGACTAGATTCACAGAACCGTGACTAAGATATTTCATAGATGCTCTCCAAGGACTTTAAAAGATAGATGACAGGAAATTTACAAAATCCATACAGCTAACCTGGAGAAAAGGTTAAGCAAAACTCAGAATCCTCCTTTACAGTCTGCAGATTTTGATAAACAGTATCATAACTTTGTCCTCCTATATTTAGAGATATTTCAATGTAATAATATCTGTATTACTGGGACTTAGAAGAAGAGGTGCTAATTCCTGTAGCAGAAAATAATATACCTCAGAATTTCATTCCCCCATTGACAATTTCCCTCCAGATATTTTAGAAGCAGCACTTCTATCTTTAGGGAAATACTGAACAAAAAATATCTGACAAGATAACAGAGAGTAGTAGGACTTTTATTTAGAAGGAAGCACTAGAGAATGTAGCTCACAATTATGCACGGAACTCCTAAGGGTATCTGTGACATCTTTACCTTAGATTACTTCTCTCCTAAATCATCGATAATAGAGGCCCCGGGCATTGTGAAGTAAACCCTGAAGCTCAGCACACACAGGCTCTAAGGGGTATCATTTTCATGGTTCAGTTAACAAGAGAAGTGAAACTCACACCATTATTTGACTTACTTAAAATGTACCCTTTTTGTGTTTTAAGCTCTCCTATCCCACATATTCGCAATTATTTGGCCCTTAGCATTCTCCTTGAAACTGTCCTCTGCTGCCTGTTTCTCCTCTTGTTCCCGATGACATTTTTACACCATAGCTTCTAGCTATCCCTCAACCACAAAGGTAGTTGAAGCAACCTCCAAAAATACCAGCTCCCAGGAGCTGTTAGTTCTGTGCTTAGAGTATAAAACGGGTCTCAAGCCTGGGTAATAACTGAATTCATGAATCTCAATTCCCAGATGACATTAATAGCAGCATAGAGCAGGAAGCAGAGTTATGTTAATTTCTGCAGGTAATGTGTGAAAGCAGATAGGGAAAGCTTGAAAGGTCAACATCTGCTGTCATGCAGGAGTGTTGCAAAATGTGATTGGCCAGGAAATGTCAACACCATGTTCTAAAATCTACATGCCACCCCTTCAATTTAATCTTAGCTTGCAGCCCAGCTAACAATCATGCAGCATGTTTCAAAAGCCCTTGAATTCTAAAATGGAATTGTATGATTGCATTCCCATGGCAATAAGACACCTGTAAATTACAAACTTGTCATTTAATCAGCATAAATATAGGGAGTTTGTGCAACCACGAGAATTTTTTTCATATCTATTTTCAGGGAAGGCTGAAGACCTCTTAATGATTATATACCGTAACGGACTACAGGTCTAACTGTTGCCATGGTATTATGTACTTCTTTTCTTTTAAAGAAGTGACTGGAATGTAGAACAGATAATGAATCTAATTGATTGTCTCCTGCTCCACACAGATATACTTTATATTCTCTCCCTTTTGTGCTCTTTCTCCCTTTTACTCCAGACTGGATTCACAGATATACATTTGTTCAGTGACAAGAAGGCTGTTATACAGAGCAACTCCCACCTTATAAAAAGAAATAAATATAAGATAAGCTGCTTTGAAAAATATCTATAATAAAAAAGTGTACATATAAAGAGCATAGAAAAAATTAGCATTCACCACACAAACTGCCAGTTTAAATCAATGAAAAAAAGATAATGGGATTTTTTGTTGAACAAAAAGTATATAGTTGGTACACTCATAGTGTCCAAGGTTATGTATAAGAAGTTCCCTTTCATTTAATATGAACTTAAGTTAGTGAATCTCAAACTTTCCAGCTAGATAGATTCAATTGATCATTAGCATATTTGATAGGTAACTGGGTTTTTAGATTATAATTATTAACATGCATTTGCCAACTGGGTCCATTTACAACACAAAGCACAAAATTTAATACAATTGACATTTATTCTCATACTATCTGCAAAAGCATCAAAAATAGAACTAATTTTTTTTTTAGTTGATATGCAGTGCCACATTAGTTCCAGGTGTACAACACACTGGTTCAACTTCTCTATATGGTATGTTCATCACAAATGTAACTACCATCTGTCACCATGCTATTATAGTATCATTGACTCTATTTCCTACATAATGCCTTTTATTCATGTGACTTACTCATTCCATTACTAGCCCACTCCCTTTCACCCATTTGGCTTATTCCTCCACCACCCCACAACCCCTGGCAACCATCAGTTCTCTGTCAAAATAAAATTTTAATGAAGGTGTTTTAACTTGGGTAATTATTTTGGATAGAATCATAAATACTTGGCTTCAGAGTACCCAGTCTTTCCCCATTCAAAATAGACTTACAGTCCTGAGATAGTAGAAAATGGGTCCTGATGATTTTCTCTGAATGAGATAAAAATTTGTAGATGAGTGAACTTAGCCATTAGAGAGATTTGGTCAGAGCCACACAATCTGGTGAGGAGACTGGCTGGATCTGTTTTACACACTCCTCATTGGAAACTCTTGCTCCTTAGGATCCAGGTAATATTTTTATACCTCTCAAAATAACAGTAAATTTTAAAAGAGATAACTTTTTCCAGTTTATTTTTTTAAAAGATTTTATTTACTTATTAGAGAGCATGAACAGGGAGGGGGGTGGAGGGAGAAACAGATTTCCTGCTGAACAGGGAGTCTGATATGGGGCTCAATCTCAGGACCCTGAGGTCATGACCTCAGCTGAAAGCAGACACTTAACTCACTGAACTACCCAGGTGCCCTATTTATTTTTTTTCAGAGAGAGAGAGAGA